>JANJGN010001828.1:0-105008 GCA_026770705.1 Isurus oxyrinchus | reverse complement strand
CCTCTTGCTGTTTTAAACTGTGAAAAACCTGCTCACCTCTCGGTGTTTTAAACTGTGAAAACCCAGCTCTCCTCTCGGTGTTTTAAACTGTGAAAATCCTGCTCACCTCTCACTGTTTAAAACTGTGAAAACCCAGCTCTCCTCTCGCTGTTTTAAACAGTGAAAACACTGCTCTCCTCTCGCTGTGTTAAACTGTGAAATTACTGCTCACCTCTCGCTGTTTTAAACGGTGAAAAACCTGTTCTCCTCTTGCTGTTTTAAACTGTGAAAACCCTGCTCTCCTCTCGCAGTTTTAAACTGTGAAATTCCTGCTTCCCTCTCGCGGTTTTAAACTGTGAAAAACCTGCTCTCCTCTCGCTGATTTAAACTGTGAAAACCCTGCTCTCCTCTCGCTGTTTTAAACTGTGAAATTCCTGCTCTCCTCTCGCTGTTTTTAAACTGTGAAATTCCTGCTCTCCTCTCGCTGTTTTAAACTGTGGAAACCCAGCTCTCCTCTCGGTGTTTTAAATTGTGAAAAACCTGCTCTCCTCTCGCTGTTTTAAACTGTGAAAACTCAGCTCTCGTCTCACTGTTTTTAAACTATGAAAACTCAGCTCTCCTCTCGCTCTTTTAAACTGTGAAAACTCAGCTCTCGTCTCGCTCTTTTAAACTGTGAAAACCCTGCTGTCCTCTCGCTGTTTTAAACTGTGAAAAACCTGCACACCTGTCATTGTTTTAAATTGTGAAAACCCTGCTCTCCTCTGGCTGTTTTAAACTATGAAAATCGTGGTGTCCTCTCGCTGTTTTAAACTGTGAAATACCAGCTTTCCTCTCGCTGTTTTAACCTGTGAAATTCCTGCTCTCCTCTGGCTGTTTTAACCTGTGAAATTCCTGCTCTCCTCTCGCTGTTTTAAACTGTGAAAATTCCTGCTCTCCTCTCGCTGTTTTAAACTGTGAAATTCCTGCTCTCCTCTCGCTGTTTTAAACTGTGAAATTCGTGCTCACCTCTCGCTGTTTTAAACTGTGAAATTCGTGCTCACCTCTCGCTGTTTTAAACTGTGAAAATCCTGCTCTCCTCTCGCTGTTTTAAACTGTGTAAAAGCTGCTCTCCTCTCGCAGTTTTAAACTGTGAAATTCCTGCTCTACTCTCGCTGTTTTAAACTGTGTAAAAGCTGCTTTCCTCTCGCAGTTTTAAACTGTGAAAATCCTGGGTCTCCACTCGCTGTTTATAACTGTTAAAACCCTGCTCTCCTTTCGCTGTTTTAAACTGTGAAAATCCTGGGTCTCCACTCGCTGTTTATTAACTGTGAAAAACCTGCTCTCCACTCGCTGTTTTAAACTGTGAAAACCCTGCTATCCTCTCGCAGTTTTAAACTGTGAAATTCCTGCTCTCCTCTCGCTGTTTTAAACTGTGAAATTCGTGCTCTCCTCTCGCTGTTTAATCTGTGAAAAACCTGCTCTCCTATCGAAGTTTTAAACTGTGAAATTCCAGCTCTCCTCTGGCTGTTTTAAACTGTGAAATTCGTGCTCACCTCTCGCTGTTTGAAACTGTGAAATTCCTGCTCTCTCTCGCTGTTTTAAACTGTGAAAACCCAGCTCTCCTCTCGCTGTTTGAAACTGTGAAATTCCTGCTCTCCTCTCGTTGTTTGAAACTGTGAAATTCCTGCTCTCCTCTCGCTGTTTTAAACTGTGAAAAACCTGCTCTCCTCTCGCAGTTTTAAACCGTGAAATTCCTGCTCTCCTCTCGCTGTTTTAAACTGTGAAAATCCTGCTCTCCTCTCGCTGTTTTAATATGTGAAAACAATGCTCACCTCTCGCTGTTTTAAGCTGTGAAATTCCTGCTCTCCTCTCGCTGTTTTAAATTGTGAAAACCCTGATCTCCTCTCGCTGTTTTAATCTGTTAAAAACCCTGCTCTCCTCTCGCTGTTTTAAACTGAGAAATTCCTGCTCTCCTCTCGCTGTTTGAAACTGTGAAATTCGTGCTCACCTCTCGCTGTTTTAAACTGTGAAAAACCTGCTCTCCTCTCGCTGTTTTAAACTGTGAAATTCCTGCTCTCCTCTCGCTGTTTTTAACTGTGAAAACCCTGCTCACCTCTCGCTGTTTTAAAATGTGAAAATCCTGCTTTCCTCTCACTGTTTTAAGCTGTGAAATTCCTGCTCCCCTCTCGCGGTTTTAAAACTGTGAAAAACCTGCTCTCCTCTCGCTGATTTAAACTGCGAAAACCCTGCACACCTTTCATTGTTTTAAATTGTTGAAAACCTGCTCTCCTCTGGCTGTTTTAAACTATGAAAATCGTGGTGTCCCTCTCGCTGTTTTAAACTGTGAAATACCAGCTCTTCCTCTCGCTGTTTTAACCTGTGAAATTCCTGCTCTCCTCTCGCTGTTTTAAACTGTGAAATACAAGCTCTCCTCTCGGTGTTTTAACCTGTGAAATTCCTGCTATCCTCTCGCTGTTTTAAACTGTGAAAACCCTGCTGTCCTCTCGCTGTTTTAAACTGTGAAAAATCTGCTCTCCTCTCACTGTTTTAAACTGTGAAATTCCTGCTCTCCTCTCGCTGTTTTAAACTGTGAAAACCCTGCCCTCCTCTCGCAATTTTAAACTGTGAAATTCCTGCTCCCCTCTCGCGGTTTTAAACTGTGAAAAACCTGCTCTCCTCTCGCTGATTTAAACTGTGAAAACCCTGCACACCTTTCATTGTTTTAAATTGTTGAAAACCTGCTCTCCTCTGGCTGTTTTAAACTGTGTAAAATCGTGCTGTCCTCTCGCTGTTTTAAACTGTGAAATACCAGCTCTCCTCTCGGTGTTTTAACCTGTGAAATACCTGCTCTCCTCTCGCTGTTTTAAACTGTGAAATTCCTGCTCTCCTCTCGCTGTTTTAAACTGTGAAAACCCTGCTCTCCTCTCGCTGTTTTAAACTGTGAAAAACCTGCACACCTGTCATTGTTTTAAATTGTGAAAAACCTGCTCTCCTCTGGCTGTTTTAAACTGTGAAAATCGTGCTGTCCTTTCGCTGTTTAAACTGTGAAATACCAGCTCTCCTCTCGCTTTTTTAACCTGTGAAATTCCTGCTCTCCTCTCGCTGTTTTAAACTGTGAAATTCCGGCTCTCCTCTCGCTGTTTTAAACTGCGAAATTCCTCCTCTCCTCTCGCTGTTTTAAACTGTGAAAACCCTGCTCTCCTCTGGCTGTTTTAAACTATGAAAATCGTGGTGTCCTCTCGCTGTTTTAAAATGTGAAATACCAGCTCTCCTCTTGCTGTTTTAAACCTGTGAAATTCCTGCTTTCCTCTCGCTGTTTTAAACTGTGAAATACAAGCTCTCCTCTCGCTGTTTTAACCTGTGAAATTCCTGCTATCCTCTCGCTGTTTTAAACTGTGAAAACCTGCTGTCCTCTCGCTGTTTTAAACTGTGAAAAACCTGCTCTCCTCTCACTGTTTTAAACTGTGAAATTCCTGCTCTCCTCTCGCTGTTTTAAACTGTGAAAACCCTGCCCCTCCTCTCGCAATTTTAAACTGTGAAATTCCTGCTCCCCTCTCGCGGTTTTAAACTGTGAAAAACCTGCTCTCCTCTCGCTGATTTAAACTGTGAAAACCCTGCACACCTTTCATTGTTTTAAATTGTTGAAAACCTGCTCTCCTCTGGCTGTTTTAAACTGTGAAAATCGTGCTGTCCTCTCGCTGTTTTAAACTGTGAAATACCAGCTCTCCTCTCGCTGTTTTAACCTGTGAAATACCTGCTCTCCTCTCGCTGTTTTAAACTGTGAAATTCCTGCTCTCCTCTCGCTGTTTTAAACTGTGAAATTCCTGCTCTCCTCTCGCAGTTTTTAAACTGTGATAACCCTGCTCTCCTCTGGCTGTTTTAAACTGTGAAAATCGTGCTGTCCTCTCGCTGTTTTAAACTGTGAAATACCAGCTCTCCTCTCACTGTTTTAACCTGTGAAATTCCTGCTCTCCTCTCGCTGTTTTAAACTGAAATTCCTGCGCTCCTCTCGATGTTTTAACCTGTGAAATTCCTGCTCTCCTCTCGCTGTTTTAAACTGTGAAAACACTGCTCTCCTCTGGCTGTTTTAAACTGTGAAAATCGTGCTGTCCTCTCACTGTTTTAAACTGCGAAATTCCTGCTCTCCTCTCGCTGTTTTAAACTGCGAAAACCCTGCTCTCCTCTCGCTGTTTTAAACTGTGAAAAACCTGCTCTCCTCTCGCTGTTTCAAACTGTGAAAAACTTGCTATCCTCTCGCTGTTTTAAACAGTGAAAACCCTGCTCTCCTCTCGCTGTTTTAAACTGTGAAAAACCTGCTCTCCTCTCGCAGTTTAAAACTGTGAAAGCCCTGCTCACCTCTGGCTGTTTTAAACTGTGAAAAACCTGCTCTCCTCTAGCTGTTTTAAACTGTGAAATCCCTGCTCACCTCTTGCTGTTTTTAAACTGTGAAAAACATGCTCACCTCTCGCTGTATTAAACTTTGAAAACCCTGCTCTCCTCTTGCTGTTTTAAACTGTGAAAAACCTGCTCACCTCTCGGTGTTTTAAACTGTGAAAACCCAGCTCTCCTCTCGGTGTTTTAAACTGTGAAAATCCTGCTCACCTCTCACTGTTTTAAACTGTGAAAACCCAGCTCTCCTCTCGCTGTTTTAAACAGTGAAAACACTGCTCTCCTCTCGCTGTGTTAAACTGTGAAATTACTGCTCACCTCTCGCTGTTTTAAACGGTGAAAAACCTGTTCTCCTCTTGCTGTTTTAAACTGTGAAAACCCTGCTCTCCTCTCGCAGTTTTAAACTGTGAAATTCCTGCTTCCCTCTCGCGGTTTTAAACTGTGAAAAACCTGCTCTCCTCTCGCTGATTTAAACTGTGAAAACCCTGCTCTCCTCTCGCTGTTTTAAACTGTGAAATTCCTGCTCTCCTCTCGCTGTTTTAAACTGTGAAATTCCTGCTCTCCTCTCGCTGTTTTAAACTGTGGAAACCCAGCTCTCCTCTCGGTGTTTTAAATTGTGAAAAACCTGCTCTCCTCTCGCTGTTTTAAACTGTGAAAACTCAGCTCTCGTCTCACTGTTTTAAACTATGAAAACTCAGCTCTCCTCTCGCTCTTTTAAACTGTGAAAACTCAGCTCTCGTCTCGCTCTTTTAAACTGTGAAAACCCTGCTGTCCTCTCGCTGTTTTAAACTGTGAAAAACCTGCACACCTGTCATTGTTTTAAATTGTGAAAACCCTGCTCTCCTCTGGCTGTTTTAAACTATGAAAATCGTGGTGTCCTCTCGCTGTTTTAAACTGTGAAATACCAGCTTTCCTCTCGCTGTTTTAACCTGTGAAATTCCTGCTCTCCTCTGGCTGTTTTAACCTGTGAAATTCCTGCTCTCCTCTCGCTGTTTTAAACTGTGAAATTCCTGCTCTCCTCTCGCTGTTTTAAACTGTGAAATTCCTGCTCTCCTCTCGCTGTTTTAAACTGTGAAATTCGTGCTCACCTCTCGCTGTTTTAAACTGTGAAATTCGTGCTCACCTCTCGCTGTTTTAAACTGTGAAAATCCTGCTCTCCTCTCGCTGTTTTAAACTGTGTAAAAGCTGCTCTCCTCTCGCAGTTTTAAACTGTGAAATTCCTGCTCTACTCTCGCTGTTTTAAACTGTGTAAAAGCTGCTCTCCTCTCGCAGTTTTAAACTGTGAAAATCCTGGGTCTCCACTCGCTGTTTATAACTGTTAAAACCCTGCTCTCCTTTCGCTGTTTTAAACTGTGAAAATCCTGGGTCTCCACTCGCTGTTTATAACTGTGAAAAACCTGCTCTCCACTCGCTGTTTTAAACTGTGAAAACCCTGCTATCCTCTCGCAGTTTTAAACTGTGAAATTCCTGCTCTCCTCTCGCTGTTTTAAACTGTGAAATTCGTGCTCTCCTCTCGCTGTTTTAATCTGTGAAAAACCTGCTCTCCTATCGAAGTTTTAAACTGTGAAATTCCAGCTCTCCTCTGGCTGTTTTAAACTGTGAAATTCGTGCTCACCTCTCGCTGTTTGAAACTGTGAAATTCCTGCTCTCTCTCGCTGTTTTAAACTGTGAAAACCCAGCTCTCCTCTCGCTGTTTGAAACTGTGAAATTCCTGCTCTCCTCTCGTTGTTTGAAACTGTGAAATTCCTGCTCTCCTCTCGCTGTTTTAAACTGTGAAAAACCTGCTCTCCTCTCGCAGTTTTAAACCGTGAAATTCCTGCTCTCCTCTCGCTGTTTTAAACTGTGAAAATCCTGCTCTCCTCTCGCTGTTTTAATATGTGAAAACAATGCTCACCTCTCGCTGTTTTAAGCTGTGAAATTCCTGCTCTCCTCTCGCTGTTTTAAATTGTGAAAACCCTGATCTCCTCTCGCTGTTTTAATCTGTTAAAAACCCTGCTCTCCTCTCGCTGTTTTAAACTGAGAAATTCCTGCTCTCCTCTCGCTGTTTGAAACTGTGAAATTCGTGCTCACCTCTCGCTGTTTTAAACTGTGAAAAACCTGCTCTCCTCTCGCTGTTTTAAACTGTGAAATTCCTGCTCTCCTCTCGCTGTTTTTAACTGTGAAAACCCTGCTCACCTCTCGCTGTTTTAAAATGTGAAAATCCTGCTTTCCTCTCACTGTTTTAAGCTGTGAAATTCCTGCTCCCCTCTCGCGGTTTTAAACTGTGAAAAACCTGCTCTCCTCTCGCTGATTTAAACTGTGAAAACCCTGCACACCTTTCATTGTTTTAAATTGTTGAAAACCTGCTCTCCTCTGGCTGTTTTAAACTATGAAAATCGTGGTGTCCTCTCGCTGTTTTAAACTGTGAAATACCAGCTCTCCTCTCGCTGTTTTAACCTGTGAAATTCCTGCTCTCCTCTCGCTGTTTTAAACTGTGAAATACAAGCTCTCCTCTCGGTGTTTTAACCTGTGAAATTCCTGCTATCCTCTCGCTGTTTTAAACTGTGAAAACCCTGCTGTCCTCTCGCTGTTTTAAACTGTGAAAAATCTGCTCTCCTCTCACTGTTTTAAACTGTGAAATTCCTGCTCTCCTCTCGCTGTTTTAAACTGTGAAAACCCTGCCCTCCTCTCGCAATTTTAAACTGTGAAATTCCTGCTCCCCTCTCGCGGTTTTAAACTGTGAAAAACCTGCTCTCCTCTCGCTGATTTAAACTGTGAAAACCCTGCACACCTTTCATTGTTTTAAATTGTTGAAAACCTGCTCTCCTCTGGCTGTTTTAAACTGTGAAAATCGTGCTGTCCTCTCGCTGTTTTAAACTGTGAAATACCAGCTCTCCTCTCGGTGTTTTAACCTGTGAAATACCTGCTCTCCTCTCGCTGTTTTAAACTGTGAAATTCCTGCTCTCCTCTCGCTGTTTTAAACTGTGAAAACCCTGCTCTCCTCTCGCTGTTTTAAACTGTGAAAAACCTGCACACCTGTCATTGTTTTAAATTGTGAAAAACCTGCTCTCCTCTGGCTGTTTTAAACTGTGAAAATCGTGCTGTCCTTTCGCTGTTTTAAACTGTGAAATACCAGCTCTCCTCTCGCTTTTTTAACCTGTGAAATTCCTGCTCTCCTCTCGCTGTTTTAAACTGTGAAATTCCGGCTCTCCTCTCGCTGTTTTAAACTGCGAAATTCCTCCTCTCCTCTCGCTGTTTTAAACTGTGAAAACCCTGCTCTCCTCTGGCTGTTTTAAACTATGAAAATCGTGGTGTCCTCTCGCTGTTTTAAAATGTGAAATACCAGCTCTCCTCTTGCTGTTTTAACCTGTGAAATTCCTGCTTTCCTCTCGCTGTTTTAAACTGTGAAATACAAGCTCTCCTCTCGCTGTTTTAACCTGTGAAATTCCTGCTATCCTCTCGCTGTTTTAAACTGTGAAAACCCTGCTGTCCTCTCGCTGTTTTAAACTGTGAAAAACCTGCTCTCCTCTCACTGTTTTAAACTGTGAAATTCCTGCTCTCCTCTCGCTGTTTTAAACTGTGAAAACCCTGCCCTCCTCTCGCAATTTTAAACTGTGAAATTCCTGCTCCCCTCTCGCGGTTTTAAACTGTGAAAAACCTGCTCTCCTCTCGCTGATTTAAACTGTGAAAACCCTGCACACCTTTCATTGTTTTAAATTGTTGAAAACCTGCTCTCCTCTGGCTGTTTTAAACTGTGAAAATCGTGCTGTCCTCTCGCTGTTTTAAACTGTGAAATACCAGCTCTCCTCTCGCTGTTTTAACCTGTGAAATACCTGCTCTCCTCTCGCTGTTTTAAACTGTGAAATTCCTGCTCTCCTCTCGCTGTTTTAAACTGTGAAATTCCTGCTCTCCTCTCGCAGTTTTAAACTGTGATAACCCTGCTCTCCTCTGGCTGTTTTAAACTGTGAAAATCGTGCTGTCCTCTCGCTGTTTTAAACTGTGAAATACCAGCTCTCCTCTCACTGTTTTAACCTGTGAAATTCCTGCTCTCCTCTCGCTGTTTTAAACTGAAATTCCTGCGCTCCTCTCGATGTTTTAACCTGTGAAATTCCTGCTCTCCTCTCGCTGTTTTAAACTGTGAAAACACTGCTCTCCTCTGGCTGTTTTAAACTGTGAAAATCGTGCTGTCCTCTCACTGTTTTAAACTGCGAAATTCCTGCTCTCCTCTCGCTGTTTTAAACTGCGAAAACCCTGCTCTCCTCTCGCTGTTTTAAACTGTGAAAAACCTGCTCTCCTCTCGCTGTTTCAAACTGTGAAAAACTTGCTATCCTCTCGCTGTTTTAAACAGTGAAAACCCTGCTCTCCTCTCGCTGTTTTAAACTGTGAAAAACCTGCTCTCCTCTCGCAGTTTAAAACTGTGAAAGCCCTGCTCACCTCTGGCTGTTTTAAACTGTGAAAAACCTGCTCTCCTCTAGCTGTTTTAAACTGTGAAATCCCTGCTCACCTCTTGCTGTTTTAAACTGTGAAAAACATGCTCACCTCTCGCTGTATTAAACTTTGAAAACCCTGCTCTCCTCTTGCTGTTTTAAACTGTGAAAAACCTGCTCACCTCTCGGTGTTTTAAACTGTGAAAACCCAGCTCTCCTCTCGGTGTTTTAAACTGTGAAAATCCTGCTCACCTCTCACTGTTTTAAACTGTGAAAACCCAGCTCTCCTCTCGCTGTTTTAAACAGTGAAAACACTGCTCTCCTCTCGCTGTGTTAAACTGTGAAATTACTGCTCACCTCTCGCTGTTTTAAACGGTGAAAAACCTGTTCTCCTCTTGCTGTTTTAAACTGTGAAAACCCTGCTCTCCTCTCGCAGTTTTAAACTGTGAAATTCCTGCTTCCCTCTCGCGGTTTTAAACTGTGAAAAACCTGCTCTCCTCTCGCTGATTTAAACTGTGAAAACCCTGCTCTCCTCTCGCTGTTTTAAACTGTGAAATTCCTGCTCTCCTCTCGCTGTTTTAAACTGTGAAATTCCTGCTCTCCTCTCGCTGTTTTAAACTGTGGAAACCCAGCTCTCCTCTCGGTGTTTTAAATTGTGAAAAACCTGCTCTCCTCTCGCTGTTTTAAACTGTGAAAACTCAGCTCTCGTCTCACTGTTTTAAACTATGAAAACTCAGCTCTCCTCTCGCTCTTTTAAACTGTGAAAACTCAGCTCTCGTCTCGCTCTTTTAAACTGTGAAAACCCTGCTGTCCTCTCGCTGTTTTAAACTGTGAAAAACCTGCACACCTGTCATTGTTTTAAATTGTGAAAACCCTGCTCTCCTCTGGCTGTTTTAAACTATGAAAATCGTGGTGTCCTCTCGCTGTTTTAAACTGTGAAATACCAGCTTTCCTCTCGCTGTTTTAACCTGTGAAATTCCTGCTCTCCTCTGGCTGTTTTAACCTGTGAAATTCCTGCTCTCCTCTCGCTGTTTTAAACTGTGAAATTCCTGCTCTCCTCTCGCTGTTTTAAACTGTGAAATTCCTGCTCTCCTCTCGCTGTTTTAAACTGTGAAATTCGTGCTCACCTCTCGCTGTTTTAAACTGTGAAATTCGTGCTCACCTCTCGCTGTTTTAAACTGTGAAAATCCTGCTCTCCTCTCGCTGTTTTAAACTGTGTAAAAGCTGCTCTCCTCTCGCAGTTTTAAACTGTGAAATTCCTGCTCTACTCTCGCTGTTTTAAACTGTGTAAAAGCTGCTCTCCTCTCGCAGTTTTAAACTGTGAAAATCCTGGGTCTCCACTCGCTGTTTATAACTGTTAAAACCCTGCTCTCCTTTCGCTGTTTTAAACTGTGAAAATCCTGGGTCTCCACTCGCTGTTTATAACTGTGAAAAACCTGCTCTCCACTCGCTGTTTTAAACTGTGAAAACCCTGCTATCCTCTCGCAGTTTTAAACTGTGAAATTCCTGCTCTCCTCTCGCTGTTTTAAACTGTGAAATTCGTGCTCTCCTCTCGCTGTTTTAATCTGTGAAAAACCTGCTCTCCTATCGAAGTTTTAAACTGTGAAATTCCAGCTCTCCTCTGGCTGTTTTAAACTGTGAAATTCGTGCTCACCTCTCGCTGTTTGAAACTGTGAAATTCCTGCTCTCTCTCGCTGTTTTAAACTGTGAAAACCCAGCTCTCCTCTCGCTGTTTGAAACTGTGAAATTCCTGCTCTCCTCTCGTTGTTTGAAACTGTGAAATTCCTGCTCTCCTCTCGCTGTTTTAAACTGTGAAAAACCTGCTCTCCTCTCGCAGTTTTAAACCGTGAAATTCCTGCTCTCCTCTCGCTGTTTTAAACTGTGAAAATCCTGCTCTCCTCTCGCTGTTTTAATATGTGAAAACAATGCTCACCTCTCGCTGTTTTAAGCTGTGAAATTCCTGCTCTCCTCTCGCTGTTTTAAATTGTGAAAACCCTGATCTCCTCTCGCTGTTTTAATCTGTTAAAAACCCTGCTCTCCTCTCGCTGTTTTAAACTGAGAAATTCCTGCTCTCCTCTCGCTGTTTGAAACTGTGAAATTCGTGCTCACCTCTCGCTGTTTTAAACTGTGAAAAACCTGCTCTCCTCTCGCTGTTTTAAACTGTGAAATTCCTGCTCTCCTCTCGCTGTTTTTAACTGTGAAAACCCTGCTCACCTCTCGCTGTTTTAAAATGTGAAAATCCTGCTTTCCTCTCACTGTTTTAAGCTGTGAAATTCCTGCTCCCCTCTCGCGGTTTTAAACTGTGAAAAACCTGCTCTCCTCTCGCTGATTTAAACTGTGAAAACCCTGCACACCTTTCATTGTTTTAAATTGTTGAAAACCTGCTCTCCTCTGGCTGTTTTAAACTATGAAAATCGTGGTGTCCTCTCGCTGTTTTAAACTGTGAAATACCAGCTCTCCTCTCGCTGTTTTAACCTGTGAAATTCCTGCTCTCCTCTCGCTGTTTTAAACTGTGAAATACAAGCTCTCCTCTCGGTGTTTTAACCTGTGAAATTCCTGCTATCCTCTCGCTGTTTTAAACTGTGAAAACCCTGCTGTCCTCTCGCTGTTTTAAACTGTGAAAAATCTGCTCTCCTCTCACTGTTTTAAACTGTGAAATTCCTGCTCTCCTCTCGCTGTTTTAAACTGTGAAAACCCTGCCCTCCTCTCGCAATTTTAAACTGTGAAATTCCTGCTCCCCTCTCGCGGTTTTAAACTGTGAAAAACCTGCTCTCCTCTCGCTGATTTAAACTGTGAAAACCCTGCACACCTTTCATTGTTTTAAATTGTTGAAAACCTGCTCTCCTCTGGCTGTTTTAAACTGTGAAAATCGTGCTGTCCTCTCGCTGTTTTAAACTGTGAAATACCAGCTCTCCTCTCGGTGTTTTAACCTGTGAAATACCTGCTCTCCTCTCGCTGTTTTAAACTGTGAAATTCCTGCTCTCCTCTCGCTGTTTTAAACTGTGAAAACCCTGCTCTCCTCTCGCTGTTTTAAACTGTGAAAAACCTGCACACCTGTCATTGTTTTAAATTGTGAAAAACCTGCTCTCCTCTGGCTGTTTTAAACTGTGAAAATCGTGCTGTCCTTTCGCTGTTTTAAACTGTGAAATACCAGCTCTCCTCTCGCTTTTTTAACCTGTGAAATTCCTGCTCTCCTCTCGCTGTTTTAAACTGTGAAATTCCGGCTCTCCTCTCGCTGTTTTAAACTGCGAAATTCCTCCTCTCCTCTCGCTGTTTTAAACTGTGAAAACCCTGCTCTCCTCTGGCTGTTTTAAACTATGAAAATCGTGGTGTCCTCTCGCTGTTTTAAAATGTGAAATACCAGCTCTCCTCTTGCTGTTTTAACCTGTGAAATTCCTGCTTTCCTCTCGCTGTTTTAAACTGTGAAATACAAGCTCTCCTCTCGCTGTTTTAACCTGTGAAATTCCTGCTATCCTCTCGCTGTTTTAAACTGTGAAAACCCTGCTGTCCTCTCGCTGTTTTAAACTGTGAAAAACCTGCTCTCCTCTCACTGTTTTAAACTGTGAAATTCCTGCTCTCCTCTCGCTGTTTTAAACTGTGAAAACCCTGCCCTCCTCTCGCAATTTTAAACTGTGAAATTCCTGCTCCCCTCTCGCGGTTTTAAACTGTGAAAAACCTGCTCTCCTCTCGCTGATTTAAACTGTGAAAACCCTGCACACCTTTCATTGTTTTAAATTGTTGAAAACCTGCTCTCCTCTGGCTGTTTTAAACTGTGAAAATCGTGCTGTCCTCTCGCTGTTTTAAACTGTGAAATACCAGCTCTCCTCTCGCTGTTTTAACCTGTGAAATACCTGCTCTCCTCTCGCTGTTTTAAACTGTGAAATTCCTGCTCTCCTCTCGCTGTTTTAAACTGTGAAATTCCTGCTCTCCTCTCGCAGTTTTAAACTGTGATAACCCTGCTCTCCTCTGGCTGTTTTAAACTGTGAAAATCGTGCTGTCCTCTCGCTGTTTTAAACTGTGAAATACCAGCTCTCCTCTCACTGTTTTAACCTGTGAAATTCCTGCTCACCTCTCGCTGTTTTAAACTGAAATTCCTGCGCTCCTCTCGATGTTTTAACCTGTGAAATTCCTGCTCTCCTCTCGCTGTTTTAAACTGTGAAAACACTGCTCTCCTCTGGCTGTTTTAAACTGTGAAAATCGTGCTGTCCTCTCACTGTTTTAAACTGCGAAATTCCTGCTCTCCTCTCGCTGTTTTAAACTGCGAAAACCCTGCTCTCCTCTCGCTGTTTTAAACTGTGAAAAACCTGCTCTCCTCTCGCTGTTTCAAACTGTGAAAAACTTGCTATCCTCTCGCTGTTTTAAACAGTGAAAACCCTGCTCTCCTCTCGCTGTTTTAAACTGTGAAAAACCTGCTCTCCTCTCGCAGTTTAAAACTGTGAAAGCCCTGCTCACCTCTGGCTGTTTTAAACTGTGAAAAACCTGCTCTCCTCTAGCTGTTTTAAACTGTGAAATCCCTGCTCACCTCTTGCTGTTTTAAACTGTGAAAAACATGCTCACCTCTCGCTGTATTAAACTTTGAAAACCCTGCTCTCCTCTTGCTGTTTTAAACTGTGAAAAACCTGCTCACCTCTCGGTGTTTTAAACTGTGAAAACCCAGCTCTCCTCTCGGTGTTTTAAACTGTGAACATCCTGCTCACCTCTCACTGTTTTAAACTGTGAAAACCCAGCTCTCCTCTCGCTGTTTTAAACAGTGAAAACACTGCTCTCCTCTGGCTGTGTTAAACTGTGAAATTACTGCTCACCTCTCGCTGTTTTAAACGGTGAAAAACCTGTTCTCCTCTTGCTGTTTTAAACGGTGAAAAACCTGTTCTCCTCTCGTTGTTTTAAACTGGGAAAACACTGCTCTCATCTCGCTGTTTTAAACTGTGAATCCCCAGCTGTCCTCTCGCTGCTTTAAACTGTGAAAAACCTGCTCACCTCTCGCTGTTTCAAACTGTGAAAATCCTGCTCTCCTCTCGCTGTTTTAAACTGTGAAAATCCTGCTCTCCTCTCGCTGTTTTAAACTGTGAAAAACCTGCTCTCCTCTCGCTGTTTCAAACTGTGAAATTCCTGCTCTCCTCTTGCTGTTTTAAACTGTGAAAAACCTGCTCTCCTCTCGCTGTTTTAAACTGTGAAAACCCAGCTCTCCTCTCGCTGTTTTAAACTGTGGAAACCCAGCTCTCCTCTCGCTGTTTTAAACTGTGAAAATCGTGCTCTCCTCTCGCTGATTTAAACTGTGAAAAACCTGCTCACCTCTCGTTATTTTAAATTGTGAAAAACCTGCTCTCCTCTCGCTGTTTTAAACTGTGAAAACTCAGCTCTCGTCTCGCTGTTTTAAACTGTGAGAACTCAGCTGTCCTCTCGCTGTTTTAAACTGTGAAAATTCAGCTCTCGTCTCGCTGTTTTAAACTGTGAAAACCCTGCTGTCCTCTCGCTGTTTTAAACTGTGAAAAACCTGCACACCTGTCATTGTTTTAAATTGTGAAAAACCTGCTCTCCTCTGGCTGTTTTAAACTGTGAAAATCGTGCTGTCCTTTCGCTGTTTTAAACTGTGAAATACCAGCTCTCCTCTCGCTTTTTTAACCTGTGAAATTCCTGCTCTCCTCTCGCTGTTTTAAACTGTGAAATTCCCGCTCTCCTCTCGCTGTTTTAAACTGCGAAATTCCTCCTCTCCTCTCGCTGTTTTAAACTGTGAAAACCCTGCTCTCCTCTCGCTGTTTTAACCTGTGAAATTCCTGCTCTCCTCTCGCTGTTTTAAACTGTGAAATACAAGCTCTCCTCTCGCTGTTTTAGCCTGTGAAATTCCTGCTATCCTCTCGCTGTTTTAAACTGTGAAAACCCTGCTGTCCTCTCGCTGTTTTAAACTGTGAAAAACCTGCTCTCCTCTCGCTGTTTTAAAATGTGAAAACCCTGCCCTCCTCTCGCAATTTTAAACTGTGAAATTCCTGCTCCCCTCTCGCGGTTTTAAACTGTGAAAAACCTGCTCTCCTCTCGCTGATTTAAACTGTGAAAACCCTGCACACCTTTCATTGTTTTAAATTGTTGAAAACCTGCTCACCTCTGGCTGTTTTAAACTGTGAAAATCGTGCTGTCCTCTCGCTGTTTTAAACTGTGAAATACCAGCTCTCCTCTCACTGTTTTAACCTGTGAAATTCCTGCTCTCCTCTCGCTGTTTTAAACTGAAATTCCTGCGCTCCTCTCGATGTTTTAACCTGTGAAATTCCTGCTCTCCTCTCGCTGTTTTAAACTGTGAAAACACTGCTCTCCTCTGGCTGTTTTAAACTGTGAAAATCGTGCTGTCCTCTCACTGTTTTAAACTGTGAAATTCCTGCTCTCCTCTCGCTGTTTTAAACTGTGAAAATCCTGCTCTCCTCTCGCTGTTTTAATCTGTGAAAAACCTGCTCTCCTCTCGCAGTTTAAAACTGTGAAATTCCTGCTCTCCTCTCGCTGTTTATACCTGTGAAAACCCTGCTATCCTCTCGCTTTTTTAAACAGTGAAATTCCTGCTCTCCTCTCGCTGTTTGAAACTGTGAAATTCGTGCTCACCTCTCGCTGTTTGAAAGTGTGAAAAACCTGCTCTCCTCTAGCTGTTTTAAACTGTGAAATTCCTGCTTTCCTTTCGCTGTTTTAAACTGTGAAAACCCTGCTCTCCTCTCGCTGTTTTAAACTGTGAAAACCCTGCTCTCCTCTCGCTGTTTTGAACTGTGAAAACACTGCTCTCCTATCGCTGTTTTAAACTGTGAAAATCGTGCTGTCCCCTCGCTGTTTTAAACTGTGACAACGCAGCTCTCCTCTCGCTGTTTTAAACTGTGAAAAACATGCGCTCCTCTTGCTGTGTTAAACTTTGAAAACCCTTCTCACCTCTTGCTGTTTTAAACTGTGAAAAATCTGCTTTCCTCTCACTGTTTTAAACTGTGGAAACCCAGCTCTCCTATTGCTGTTTTAAATTGTGAAAAACCTGCTCTCCTCTTGCTGTTTTAAACTGTGAAAACTCAGCTCTCGTCTCGCTGTTTTCAACTGTGAAAACTCAGCTCTCCTCTCGCTGTTTTAAACTGTGAAAACTCAGCTCTCGTCTCGCTGTTTTAAACTGTGAAAACTCAGCTCTCGTCTCGCTGTTTTAAACTGTGAAAACCCTGCTGTCCTCTCGCTGTTTTAAACTGTGAAAAACCTGCACACCTGTCATTGTTTTAAATTTTGAAAAACCTGCTCTCCTCTGGCTGTTTTAAACTGTGAAAATCGTGCTGTCCTCTCGCTGATTTAAACTGTGAAATACCAGCTCTCCTCTCGCTGTTTTAAACTGTGAAATTCCTGCTCTCCTCTCGCTGTTTTAAACTGTGAAATTCCTGCTCTCCACTCGCTGTTTTAAACTGTGAAATTCCTGCTCTCCTCTCGCTGTTTTAAACTGTGAAAAACCTGCTCTCTTCTGGCTGTTTTAAACTATGAAAATCCTGCTCTCCTCTCGCTGTTTTAACCTGTGAAAATCCTGCTCTCCTCTCGCTGTTTTAAACTGTGAAATTCATGCTCTCCTCTCGCTGTTTTAAACTGTGAAATTCCTGCTCTCCTCTCGCTGTTTTAAACTGTGAAAAACCTGCTCTCCTCTCGCTGTTTTAATCTGTGAAAAACCTGCTCTCCTCTCGCTGTTTTAAACTGTGAAATTCCTGCTCTCCTCTCGCTGTTTTAAACTGTGAAAACCCTGCTCTCCTCTCGCAGTTTTAAACTGTGAAATTCCTGCTTCCCTCTCGCGGTTTTAAACTGTGAAAAACCTGCTCTCCTCTCGCTGATTTAAACTGTGAAAACCCTGCTCTCCTCACGCTGTTTTAAACTGTGAAATTCCTGCTCTCCTCTCGCTGTTTTAAACTGTGAAATTCCTGCTCTCCTCTCGCTGTTTTAAACTGTGGAAACCCAGCTCTCCTCTCGGTGTTTTAAATTGTGAAAAACCTGCTCTCCTCTCGCTGTTTTAAACTGTGAAAACTCAGCTCTCGTCTCACTGTTTTAAACTATGAAAACTCAGCTCTCCTCTCGCTCTTTTAAACTGTGAAAACTCAGCTCTCGTCTCGCTCTTTTAAACTGTGAAAACCCTGCTGTCCTCTCGCTGTTTTAAACTGTGAAAAACCTGCACACCTGTCATTGTTTTAAATTGTGAAAACCCTGCTCTCCTCTGGCTGTTTTAAACTATGAAAATCGTGGTGTCCTCTCGCTGTTTTAAACTGTGAAATACCAGCTTTCCTCTCGCTGTTTTAACCTGTGAAATTCCTGCTCTCCTCTGGCTGTTTTAACCTGTGAAATTCCTGCTCTCCTCTCGCTGTTTTAAACTGTGAAATTCCTGCTCTCCTCTCGCTGTTTTAAACTGTGAAATTCCTGCTCTCCTCTCGCTGTTTTAAACTGTGAAATTCGTGCTCACCTCTCGCTGTTTTAAACTGTGAAATTCGTGCTCACCTCTCGCTGTTTTAAACTGTGAAAATCCTGCTCTCCTCTCGCTGTTTTAAACTGTGTAAAAGCTGCTCTCCTCTCGCAGTTTTAAACTGTGAAATTCCTGCTCTACTCTCGCTGTTTTAAACTGTGTAAAAGCTGCTTTCCTCTCGCAGTTTTAAACTGTGAAAATCCTGGGTCTCCACTCGCTGTTTATAACTGTTAAAACCCTGCTCTCCTTTCGCTGTTTTAAACTGTGAAAATCCTGGGTCTCCACTCGCTGTTTATAACTGTGAAAAACCTGCTCTCCACTCGCTGTTTTAAACTGTGAAAACCCTGCTATCCTCTCGCAGTTTTAAACTGTGAAATTCCTGCTCTCCTCTCGCTGTTTTAAACTGTGAAATTCGTGCTCTCCTCTCGCTGTTTTAATCTGTGAAAAACCTGCTCTCCTATCGAAGTTTTAAACTGTGAAATTCCAGCTCTCCTCTGGCTGTTTTAAACTGTGAAATTCGTGCTCACCTCTCGCTGTTTGAAACTGTGAAATTCCTGCTCTTTCTCGCTGTTTTAAACTGTGAAAACCCAGCTCTCCTCTCGCTGTTTGAAACTGTGAAATTCCTGCTCTCCTCTCGTTGTTTGAAACTGTGAAATTCCTGCTCTCCTCTCGCTGTTTTAAACTGTGAAAAACCTGCTCTCCTCTCGCAGTTTTAAACCGTGAAATTCCTGCTCTCCTCTCGCTGTTTTAAACTGTGAAAATCCTGCTCTCCTCTCGCTGTTTTAATATGTGAAAACAATGCTCACCTCTCGCTGTTTTAAGCTGTGAAATTCCTGCTCTCCTCTCGCTGTTTTAAATTGTGAAAACCCTGATCTCCTCTCGCTGTTTTAATCTGTTAAAAACCCTGCTCTCCTCTCGCTGTTTTAAACTGAGAAATTCCTGCTCTCCTCTCGCTGTTTGAAACTGGGAAATTCGTGCTCACCTCTCGCTGTTTTAAACTGTGAAAAACCTGCTCTCCTCTCGCTGTTTTAAACTGTGAAATTCCTGCTCTCCTCTCGCTGTTTTTAACTGTGAAAACCCTGCTCACCTCTCGCTGTTTTAAAATGTGAAAATCCTGCTTTCCTCTCCCTGTTTTAAGCTGTGAAATTCCTGCTCCCCTCTCGCGGTTTTAAACTGTGAAAAACCTGCTCTCCTCTCGCTGATTTAAACTGTGAAAACCCTGCACACCTTTCATTGTTTTAAATTGTTGAAAACCTGCTCTCCTCTGGCTGTTTTAAACTATGAAAATCGTGGTGTCCTCTCGCTGTTTTAAACTGTGAAATACCAGCTCTCCTCTCGCTGTTTTAACCTGTGAAATTCCTGCTCTCCTCTCGCTGTTTTAAACTGTGAAATACAAGCTCTCCTCTCGGTGTTTTAACCTGTGAAATTCCTGCTATCCTCTCGCTGTTTTAAACTGTGAAAACCCTGCTGTCCTCTCGCTGTTTTAAACTGTGAAAAATCTGCTCTCCTCTCACTGTTTTAAACTGTGAAATTCCTGCTCTCCTCTCGCTGTTTTAAACTGTGAAAACCCTGCCCTCCTCTCGCAATTTTAAACTGTGAAATTCCTGCTCCCCTCTCGCGGTTTTAAACTGTGAAAAACCTGCTCTCCTCTCGCTGATTTAAACTGTGAAAACCCTGCACACCTTTCATTGTTTTAAATTGTTGAAAACCTGCTCTCCTCTGGCTGTTTTAAACTGTGAAAATCGTGCTGTCCTCTCGCTGTTTTAAACTGTGAAATACCAGCTCTCCTCTCGGTGTTTTAACCTGTGAAATACCTGCTCTCCTCTCGCTGTTTTAAACTGTGAAATTCCTGCTCTCCTCTCGCTGTTTTAAACTGTGAAAACCCTGCTCTCCTCTCGCTGTTTTAAACTGTGAAAAACCTGCACACCTGTCATTGTTTTAAATTGTGAAAAACCTGCTCTCCTCTGGCTGTTTTAAACTGTGAAAATCGTGCTGTCCTTTCGCTGTTTTAAACTGTGAAATACCAGCTCTCCTCTCGCTTTTTTAACCTGTGAAATTCCTGCTCTCCTCTCGCTGTTTTAAACTGTGAAATTCCCGCTCTCCTCTCGCTGTTTTAAACTGCGAAATTCCTCCTCTCCTCTCGCTGTTTTAAACTGTGAAAACCCTGCTCTCCTCTGGCTGTTTTAAACTATGAAAATCGTAGTGTCCTCTCGCTGTTTTAAAATGTGAAATACCAGCTCTCCTCTTGCTGTTTTAACCTGTGAAATTCCTGCTCTCCTCTCGCTGTTTTAAACTGTGAAATACAAGCTCTCCTCTCGCTGTTTTAACCTGTGAAATTCCTGCTATCCTCTCGCTGTTTTAAACTGTGAAAACCCTGCTGTCCTCTCGCTGTTTTAAACTGTGAAAAACCTGCTCTCCTCTCACTGTTTTAAACTGTGAAATTCCTGCTCTCCTCTCGCTGTTTTAAACTGTGAAAACCCTGCCCTCCTCTCGCAATTTTAAACTGTGAAATTCCTGCTCCCCTCTCGCGGTTTTAAACTGTGAAAAACCTGCTCTCCTCTCGCTGATTTAAACTGTGAAAACCCTGCACACGTTTCATTGTTTTAAATTGTTGAAAACCTGCTCTCCTCTGGCTGTTTTAAACTGTGAAAATCGTGCTGTCCTCTCGCTGTTTTAAACTGTGAAATACCAGCTCTCCTCTCGCTGTTTTAACCTGTGAAATACCTGCTCTCCTCTCGCTGTTTTAAACTGTGAAATTCCTGCTCTCCTCTCGCTGTTTTAAACTGTGAAATTCCTGCTCTCCTCTCGCAGTTTTAAACTGTGATAACCCTGCTCTCCTCTGGCTGTTTTAAACTGTGAAAATCGTGCTGTCCTCTCGCTGTTTTAAACTGTGAAATACCAGCTCTCCTCTCACTGTTTTAACCTGTGAAATTCCTGCTCTCCTCTCGCTGTTTTAAACTGAAATTCCTGCGCTCCTCTCTATGTTTTAACCTGTGAAATTCCTGCTCTCCTCCCGCTGTTTTAAACTGTGAAAACACTGCTCTCCTCTGGCTGTTTTAAACTGTGAAAATCGTGCTGTCCTCTCACTGTTTTAAACTGCGAAATTCCTGCTCTCCTCTCGCTGTTTTAAACAGTGAAAATCCTGCTCTCCTCTCGCTGTTTTAATCTGTGAAAAACCTGCTCTCCTCTCGCAGTTTTAAACTGTGAAATTCCTGCTCTCCTCTCGCTGTTTATACCTGTGAAAACCCTGCTCTCCTCTCGCTTTTTTAAACAGTGAAATTCCTGCTCTCCTCTCGCTGTTTGAAACTGTGAAAATCGTGCTCACCTCTCGCTGTTTGAAACTGTGAAAAACCTGCTCTCCTCTAGCTGTTTTAAACTGTGAAATTCCTGCTTTCCTTTCGCTGTTTTAAACTGTGAAAACCCTGCTCTCCTCTAGCTGTTTTAAACTGTGAAATTCCTGCTTTCCTTTCGCTGTTTTAAACTGTGAAAACCCTGCTCTCCTCTCGCTGTTTTGAACTGTGAAAACACTGCTCTCCTCTCGCTGTTTTAAACTGTGAAAAACCTGCTCTCCTATCGCTGTTTTAAACTGTGAAAAGCGTGCTGTCCCCTCGCTGTTTTAAACTGCGACAACGCAGCTCTCCTCTCGCTGTTTTAAACTGTGAAAAACATGCGCTCTTCTTGCTGTGTTAAACTTTGAAAACCCTTCTCACCTCTTGCTGTTTTAAACTGTGAAAAACCTGCTTCCTCTCACTGTTTTAAACTGTGGAAACCCAGCTCTCCTCTTGCTGTTTTAAATTGTGAAAAACCTGCTCTCCTCTTGCTGTTTTAAACTGTGAAAACTCAGCTCTCGTCTCGCTGTTTTCAACTGTGAAAACTCAGCTCTCCTCTCGCTGTTTTAAACTGTGAAAACTCAGCTCTCGTCTCGCTGTTTTAAACTGTGAAAACCCTGCTGTCCTCTCGCTGTTTTAAACTGTGAAAAACCTGCACACCTGTCATTGTTTTAAATTGTGAAAAACCTGCTCTCCTCTGGCTGTTTTAAACTGTGAAAATCGTGCTGTCCTCTCGCTGATTTAAACTGTGAAATACCAGCTCTCCTCTTGCTGTTTTAACCTGTGAAATTCCTGCTCTCCTCTCGCTGTTTTAAACTGTGAAATTCCTGCTCTCCACTCGCTGTTTTAAACTGTGAAATTCCTGCTCTCCTCTCTCTGTTTTAAACTGTGAAAACCCTGCTCTCTTCTGGCTGTTTTAAACTATGAAAATCGTGCTGTCCTCTCGCTGTTTTAAACTGTGAAATATCAGCTGTCCTCTCGCTGTTTTAACCTGTGAAAATCCTGCTCTCCTCTCGCAGTTTTAAACTGTGAAATTCCTGCTCTCCTCTCGCTGTTTATACCTGTGAAAACCCTGCTCTCCTCTCGCTTTTTTAAACAGTGAAATTCCTGCTCTCCTCTCGCTGTTTGAAACTGTGAAATTCGTGCTCACCTCTCGCTGTTTGAAACTGTGAAAAACCTGCTCTCCTCTAGCTGTTTTAAACTGTGAAATTCCTGCTTTCCTTTCGCTGTTTTAAACTGTGAAAACCCTGCTCTCCTCTCGCTGTTTTAAACTGTGAAAACCCTGCTCTCCTCTCGCTGTTTTGAACTGTGAAAACCCTGCTCTCCTCTCGCTGTTTTAAACTGTGAAAAACCTGCTCTCCTATCGCTGTTTTAAACTGTGAAAAGAGTGCTGTCCCCTCGCTGTTTTAAACTGTGACAACGCAGCTCTCCTCTCGCTGTTTTAAACTGTGAAAAACATGCGCTCTTCTTGCTGTGTTAAACTTTGAAAACCCTTCTCACCTCTTGCTGTTTTAAACTGTGAAAAACCTGCTTCCTCTCACTGTTTTAAACTGTGTAAACCCAGCTCTCCTCTTGCTGTTTTAAATTGTGAAAAACCTGCTCTCCTCTTGCTGTTTTAAACTGTGAAAACTCAGCTCTCGTCTCGCTGTTTTCAACTGTGAAAACTCAGCTCTCCTCTCGCTGTTTTAAACTGTGAAAACTCAGCTCTCGTCTCGCTGTTTTAAACTGTGAAAACCCTGCTGTCCTCTCGCTGTTTTAAACTGTGAAAAACCTGCACACCTGTCATTGTTTTAAATTGTGAAAAACCTGCTCTCCTCTGGCTGTTTTACACTGTGAAAATCGTGCTGTCCTCTCGCTGATTTAAACTGTGAAATACCAGCTCTCCTCTTGCTGTTTTAACCTGTGAAATTCCTGCTCTCCTCTCGCTGTTTTAAACTGTGAAATTCCTGCTCTCCACTCGCTGTTTTAAACTGTGAAATTCCTGCTCTCCTCTCTCTGTTTTAAACTGTGAAAACCCTGCTCTCTTCTGGCTGTTTTAAACTATGAAAATCGTGCTGTCCTCTCGCTGTTTTAAACTCTGAAATATCAGCTGTCCTCTCGCTGTTTTAAACTGTGAAATTCATGCTCTCCTCTCGCTGTTTTAAACTGTGAAATTCCTGCTCTCCTCTCGCTGTTTTAAACTGTGGAAACCCAGCTCTCCTCTCGGTGTTTTAAATTGTGAAAAACCTGCTCTCCTCTCGCTGTTTTAAACTGTGAAAACTCAGCTCTCGTCTCACTGTTTAAAACTATGAAAACTCAGCTCTCCTCTCGCTCTTTTAAACTGTGAAAACTCAGCTCTCGTCTCGCTGTTTTAAACTGTGAAAACCCTGCTGTCCTCTTGCTGTTTTAAACTGTGAAAAACCTGCACACCTGTCATTGTTTTAAATTGTGAAAAACCTGCTCTCCTCTGGCTGTTTTAAACTGTGAAAATCGTGCTGTCCTCTCGCTGTTTTAAACTGTGAAAAACCAGCTCTCCTCTCGCTGTTTTAACCTGTGAAATTCCTGCTCTCCTCTCGCTGTTTTAAACTGTGAAATTCGTGCTCACCTCTCGCTGTTTTAAACTGTGAAAACCCTGCTCTCCTCTCGCTGTTTTAAACTGTGTAAAAGCTGCTCTCCTCTCGCAGTTTTAAACTGTGAAATTCCTGCACTACTCTCGCTGTTTTAAACTGTGAAAATCCTGGGTCTCCACTCGCTGTTTATAACTGTGAAAACCCTGCTCTCCTCTCGCTGTTTTAAACTGTGAAAATCCTGGGTCTCCACTCGCTGTTTATAACTGTGAAAAACCTGCTCTCCACTCGCTGTTTTAAACTGTGAAAACCCTGCTATCCTCTCGCAGTTTTAAACTGTGAAATTCCTGCTCTCCTCTCGCTGTTTTAAACTGTGAAATTCGTGCTCTCCTCTCGCTGTTTTAATCTGTGAAAAACCAGCTCTCCTATCGCAGATTTAAACTGTGAAATTCGTGCTCACCTCTCGCTGTTTGAAACTTTGAAATTCCTGCTCTCCTCTCGCTGTTTTAAACTGTGAAAACCCAGCTCTCCTCTCGCTGTTTGAAACTGTGAAATTCCTGCTCTCCTCTCGTTGTTTGAAACTGTGAAATTCCTGCTCTCCTCTCGCTGTTTTAAACTGTGAAAAACCTGCTCTCCTCTCGCAGTTTTAAACCGTGAAATTCCTGCTCTCCTCTCGATGTTTTAAACTGTGAAAATCCTGCTCTCCTCTCGCTGTTTTAATATGTGAAAACAATGCTCTCCTCTCGCTGTTTTAAGCTGTGAAATTCCTGCTCTCCTCTCGCTGTTTTAAATTGTGAAAACCCTGATCGCCTCTCGCTGTTTTAATCTGTTAAAAACCCTGCTCTCCTCTCGCTGTTTTAAACTGAGAAATTCCTGCTCTCCTCTCGCTGTTTGAAACTGTGAAAACCCTGCTCTCCTCTCGCTGTTTTAAACTGTGAAAAACCTGCTCTCCTCTCGCTGTTTTAAACTGTGAAATTCCTGCTCTCCTCTCGCTGTTTTTAACTGTGAAAACCCTGCTCACCTCTCGCTGTTTTAAAATGTGAAAATCCTGCTTTCCTCTCACTGTTTTAAGCTGTGAAATTCCTGCTCCCCTCTCGCGGTTTTAAACTGTGAAAACCCTGCTCTCCTCTCGCTGTTTTAAACTGTGAAAAACCTGCTCTCCTCTCGCTGTTTTAAACTGTGAAAAACCTGCTCTCCTATCGCTGTTTTAAACTGTGAAAAGCGTGCTGTCCCCTCGCTGTTTTAAACTGTGACAACGCAGCTCTCCTCTCGCTGTTTTAAACTGTGAAAAACATGCGCTCTTCTTGCTGTGTTAAACTTTGAAAACCCTTCTCACCTCTTGCTGTTTTAAACTGTGAAAAACCTGCTTCCTCTCACTGTTTTAAACTGTGTAAACCCAGCTCTCCTCTTGCTGTTTTAAATTGTGAAAAACCTGCTCTCCTCTTGCAGTTTTAAACTGTGAAAACTCAGCTCTCGTCTCGCTGTTTTCAACTGTGAAAACTCAGCTCTCCTCTCGCTGTTTTAAACTGTGAAAACTCAGCTCTCGTCTCGCTGTTTTAAACTGTGAAAACCCTGCTGTCCTCTCGCTGTTTTAAACTGTGAAAAACCTGCACACCTGTCATTGTTTTAAATTGTGAAAAACCTGCTCTCCTCTGGCTGTTTTACACTGTGAAAATCGTGCTGTCCTCTCGCTGATTTAAACTGTGAAATACCAGCTCTCCTCTTGCTGTTTTAACCTGTGAAATTCCTGCTCTCCTCTCGCTGTTTTAAACTGTGAAATTCCTGCTCTCCACTCGCTGTTTTAAACTGTGAAATTCCTGCTCTCCTCTCTCTGTTTTAAACTGTGAAAACCCTGCTCTCTTCTGGCTGTTTTAAACTATGAAAATCGTGCTGTCCGCTCGCTGTTTTAAACTGTGAAATATCAGCTGTCCTCTCGCTGTTTTAACCTGTGAAAATCCTGCTCTCCTCTCGCTGTTTTAAACTGTGAAATTCCTGCTCTCCTCTCGCTGTTTTAAACTGTGAAATTCCTGCTCTCCTCTCGCTGTTTTAAACTGTGAAAACCCTGCTCTCCTCTCGCAGTTTTAAACTGTGAAATTCCTGCTTCCCTCTCGCGGTTTTAAACTGTGAAAAACCTGCTCTCCTCTCGCTGATTTAAACTGTGAAAACCCTGCTCTCCTCTCGCTGTTTTAAACTGTGAAATTCCTGCTCTCCTCTCGCTGTTTTAAACTGTGAAATTCCTGCTCTCCTCTCGCTGTTTTAAACTGTGGAAACCCAGCTCTCCTCTCGGTGTTTTAAATTGTGAAAAACCTGCTCTCCTCTCGCTGTTTTAAACTGTGAAAACTCAGCTCTCGTCTCACTGTTTAAAACTATGAAAACTCAGCTCTCCTCTCGCTCTTTT
This sequence comes from Isurus oxyrinchus, assembly GCA_026770705.1. Classification (NCBI taxonomy): domain Eukaryota; kingdom Metazoa; phylum Chordata; class Chondrichthyes; order Lamniformes; family Lamnidae; genus Isurus; species Isurus oxyrinchus. The sequence continues at coordinate 79,542 of JANJGN010001828.1, read as the reverse complement.
AAACTGTGAAAACTCAGCTCTCGTCTCGCTGTTTTAAACTGTGAAAACCCTGCTGTCCTCTTGCTGTTTTAAACTGTGAAAAACCTGCACACCTGTCATTGTTTTAAATTGTGAAAAACCTGCTCTCCTCTGGCTGTTTTAAACTGTGAAAATCGTGCTGTCCTCTCGCTGTTTTAAACTGTGAAAAACCAGCTCTCCTCTCGCTGTTTTAACCTGTGAAATTCCTGCTCTCCTCTCGCTGTTTTAACCTGTGAAATTCCTGCTCTCCTCTCGCTGTTTTAAACTGTGAAATTCCTGCTCTCCTCTCGCTGTTTTAAACTGTGAAATTCCTGCTCTCCTCTCGCTGTTTTAAACTGTGAAATTCGTGCTCACCTCTCGCTGTTTTAAACTGTGAAATTCGTGCTCACCTCTCGCTGTTTTAAACTGTGAAAACCCTGCTCTCCTCTCGCTGTTTTAAACTGTGTAAAAGCTGCTCTCCTCTCGCAGTTTTAAACTGTGAAATTCCTGCTCTACTCTCGCTGTTTTAAACTGTGAAAATCCTGGGTCTCCACTCGCTGTTTATAACTGTGAAAACCCTGCTCTCCTCTCGCTGTTTTAAACTGTGAAAATCCTGGGTCTCCACTCGCTGTTTATAACTGTGAAAAACCTGCTCTCCACTCGCTGTTTTAAACTGTGAAAACCCTGCTATCCTCTCGCAGTTTTAAACTGTGAAATTCCTGCTCTCCTCTCGCTGTTTTAAACTGTGAAATTCGTGCTCTCCTCTCGCTGTTTTAATCTGTGAAAAACCAGCTCTCCTATCGCAGTTTTAAACTGTGAAATTCGTGCTCACCTCTCGCTGTTTGAAACTTTGAAATTCCTGCTCTCCTCTCGCTGTTTTAAACTGTGAAAACCCAGCTCTCCTCTCGCTGTTTGAAACTGTGAAATTCCTGCTCTCCTCTCGTTGTTTGAAACTGTGAAATTCCTGCTCTCCTCTCGCTGTTTTAAACTGTGAAAAACCTGCTCTCCTCTCGCAGTTTTAAACCGTGAAATTCCTGCTCTCCTCTCGCTGTTTTAAACTGTGAAAATCCTGCTCTCCTCTCGCTGTTTTAATATGTGAAAACAATGCTCTCCTCTCGCTGTTTTAAGCTGTGAAATTCCTGCTCTCCTCTCGCTGTTTTAAATTGTGAAAACCCTGATCGCCTCTCGCTTTTTTAATCTGTTAAAAACCCTGCTCTCCTCTCGCTGTTTTAAACTGAGAAATTCCTGCTCTCCTCTCGCTGTTTGAAACTGTGAAAACCCTGCTCTCCTCTCGCTGTTTTAAACTGTGAAAAACCTGCTCTCCTCTCGCTGTTTTAAACTGTGAAATTCCTGCTCTCCTCTCGCTGTTTTTAACTGTGAAAACCCTGCTCACCTCTCGCTGTTTTAAAATGTGAAAATCCTGCTTTCCTCTCACTGTTTTAAGCTGTGAAATTCCTGCTCCCCTCTCGCGGTTTTAAACTGTGAAAAACCTGCTCTCCTCTCGATGATTTAAACTGTGAAAACCCTGCACATCTTTCATTGTTTTAAATTGTTGAAAACCTGCTCTCCTCTGGCTGTTTTAAACTATGAAAATCGTGGTGTCCTCTCGCTGTTTTAAACTGTGAAATACCAGCTCTCCTCTCGCTCTTTTAACCTGTGAAATTCCTGCTCTCCTCTCGCTGTTTCAAACTGTGAAATACAAGCTCTCCTCTCGCTGTTTTAATCTGTGAAATTCCTGCTATCCTCTCGCTGTTTTAAACTGTGAAAACCCTGCTGTCCTCTCGCTGTTTTAAACTGTGAAAAACCTGCTCTCCTCTCACTGTTTTAAACTGTGAAATTCCTGCTCTCCTCTCGCTGTTTTAAACTGTGAATACCCTGCCCTCCTCTCGCAATTTTAAACTGTGAAATTCCTGCTCCCCTCTCGCGGTTTTAAACTGTGAAAAACCTGCTCTCCTCTCGCTGATTTAAACTGTGAAAACCCTGCACACCTTTCATTGTTTTAAATTGTTGGAAACCTGCTCTCCTCTGGCTGTTTTAAACTGTGAAAATCGTGCTGTCCTCTCGCTGTTTTAAACGTGAAATACCAGCTCTCCTCTCGCTGTTTTAACCTGTGAAATACCTGCTCTCCTCTCGCTGTTTAAAACTGTGAAATTCCTGCTCTCCTCTCGCTGTTTTAAACTGTGAAATTCCTGCTCCCCTCTCGCAGTTTTAAACTGTGATAACCCTGCTCTCCTCTGGCTGTTTTAAACTGTGAAAATCGTGCTGTCCTCTCGCTGTTTTAAACTGTGAAATACCAGCTCTCCTCTCGCTGTTTTAACCTGTGAAATTCCTGCTCTCCTCTCGCTGTTTTAAACTGAAATTCCTGCTCTCCTCTCGATGTTTTAACCTGTGAAATTCCTGCTCTCCTCTCGCTGTTTTAAACTGTGAAAACACTGCTCTCCTCTGGCTGTTTTAAACTGTGAAAATCGTGCTGTCCTCTCACTGTTTTAAACTGTGAAATTCCTGCTCTCCTCTCGCTGTTTTAAACTGTGAAAATCCTGCTCTCCTCTCGCTGTTTTAATCTGTGAAAAACCTGCTCTCCTCTCGCAGTTTTAAACTGTGAAATTCCTGCTCTCCTCTCGCTTTTTTAAACAGTGAAATTCCTGCTCTCCTCTCGCTGCTTTAAACTGTGAAATTCGTGCTCACCTCTCGATGTTTGAAACTGTGAAAAACCTGCTCTCCTCTAGCTGTTATAAACTGTGAAATTCCTGCTTTCCTTTCGCTGTTTTAAACTGTGAAAACCCTGCTCTCCTCTCGCTGTTTTAAACTGTGAAAACCCTGCTCTCCTCTCGCTGTTTTGAACTGTGAAAACACTGCTCTCCTCTCGCCGTTTTAAACTGTGAAAATCCTGCTCAACTCTCGCTGTTTTAAACTGTGAAAATCCCAGCTCACCTCTCGCTGTTTTAACCTGTGAAAATCCCAGCTCACGTCTCGCTGTTTTAAATTGTGAAATTCAGGGTCAGCTCTCACTGTTTTAAACTGTGAAAATCCTGCTCTCCTCTGGCTCTTTTAAAATGTGAAAATCCCGGCTCTCCTCTCACTGTTTTAAACTGCGAAAATCCTGCTTCCCTCTCGCTGTTTTAAACTGTGAAAATCCAGATGTCTCTCACGGTTTTAAACTGTGAAAATACTGCACACCTCTCGCTGTTTTATATTGTGAAAATCGTGCTCTTCTCTCGCAGATTTAACCTGTGAAAATTCTGCTCTCCTCTCACTGTTTTAAAATGCGAAAATCCTGGCCAAACATCTCCCTGTATTCAACTGTGAAAATAGCAGCACTCCTCTCGGTGTTTGAAACGGTGAAAATACTGCTCTCCTCTCGTTGTTTTACGCTGTGAAAATCCTGCTCTCCTCTCGCTGTGTTAAACTGTGAAAATCCTTCTCTCCTCTCACTGAATTAAACTGTGAAAATCCCGGCTCCCCTCGCTGTTTTAAACTGTGAAAATCCTGCTCCCCTCTCACTGTTTTAAACTGTGAAAATCCTGCTCTCCTCTCGCTCTTTGAAACTGTGAAAATCCTGCTTTCCTCTCGCTGTTTTAAACAGTGAAAATCCTGCTCACTTCTCATTGTTTTAAAGTGTGAAAATCCCAGCTCTACACTCGCTGTTTTAAACAGTGCAAATCCTGCTCTCTTCTCACTGTTTTAAACTGTGAAATTCCTGCTCTCTTCTCACTGTTTTAAACTGTGAAATTCCTGCTCTCCTCTCGCTGTTTTAAACTGTGAAAATCCCGGTTCTCCTCTCGCTGTTTTAAACTGTGAAAATCCTACTCTCCTCTCGCTGTTTAAACTATGAAATTCCTGGGTCTCCACTCGCTGTTTTACACTGTGAAAACCTTGCTCTCCTCACGCTGTTTTAAACTGTGAAAACCCTGCTCTCCTCTCGCTGTTTTAAACTGTGAAAACCCTGCTCTCCTCTCACTGTTTTAAACTGTGAAAACCCTGCTCACCTCTCGCTGTTTTAAATGTGAAAATCCTGCTCTCCTCCCTTTGTTTTAAACTGTGAATCCCCAGCTGTCCTCTCGCTGTTTTAAACTGTGAAATTGCTGCTCTCCTCTCGCTGTTTTAAACTGTGAAATTCCTACTCTCCTCTTGCTGTTTTAAACTGTGAAATTTCTGCCAGCCTCTCGCTGTTTTAAACTGTGAAAACTCTGCTCTCCCCTCGCTGTTTTAAACTATGAAAACCCTGCTCTCCTCTCGCTGTTTTAAACTGTGAAAACCCTGCTCTCCTCTCGCTGTTTTAAACTGTGAAAACCCTGCTCTCCTCTCGCTGTTTTAAAAAGTGAAATTCCTGCTCTCCTCTCGCTGTTTCAAACTGTTAAGTACCTGCTACACTCTCGCTGTTTTAAACTGTGAATTTCCTGCTCTCCTCTCGCTTTTTAAAATGTGAAAAACCTGCTCTCCTTGTCGCTGTTTTAAACTGTGGACCCAGCTTTCCTCTCGCAGTTTTAAACTGTGAAAACCCTGCTCTCCTCTCGCTGTTTTAAACTGTGAAAAACCTGCTCACCTCTCGTTGTTTTAAACTGTGAGAACCCTGCTCCCATCTAACTGTTTTAAACTGTTTAATTCCTGCTCACCACTCATTGTTTAAAACTCTGAAAACCCTGCTCTCCTCCCGTTGTTTTAAACTGTGAAAAACCTGCTCACCTCTCGGTGTTTTAAACTGTGAAAACCCTGCCACCCTCTCGTTGTTTTAAACTGTGAAAAACCTGCTCACCTCTCGCTGTTTTAAACTGTGAAATACCTGCTCTCCTTTCCCTGTTTTAAACTGTGAAAAACCTGCTCTCCTCTTGCTGTTTTAAACTGTTAAATACCTGCTACCCTCTCGCTGTTTTAAATTGTGAAATTCCTGCTTTCCTCTTGCTTTTTAAAATGTGAAAAACATCCTCTCCTCTCGCTGTTTTAAACTGTGACTTTGCATCTCTCCTCTCGCTGTTTTAAACTGTGAAAACCCTGCTCACCTCCTGCTTTTTAAAATGTGAAAAACCTGCTCTCCTTGTTGCTGTTTTAAACTGTGGAAACCCAGCTCTCCTCTCGCTGTTTTAAACTGTGAAAATCCTGCTCTCCTCTCGCTGTTTTAAACTGTGAAAAACCTGCTCACCTCTCGTTGTTTTAAACTGTGAGAACCCTGCTCCCATCTAACTGTTTTAAACTGTTTAAATCCTGCTCACCACTCATTGTTTTAAACTCTGAAAACCCTGCTCTCCTCTCAATGTTTTAAACTGTGGAAACCCAGCTCTCCTCTCGCTGTTTTAAACTGTGAAAACCCTGCTCTCCTCTCGTTGTTTTAAACTGTGAAAACCCTGCTCTCCTCTCGCTGTTTTAAATTGTGAAAACCCTGCTCTCCTCTCGCTGTTTTAAACTGCGAAAACCCTGCTCTCCTCTCACTGTTTTAAATTGTGAAAACCCTGCTCTCCTCTCGCTGTTTTAAACTGCGAAAACCCTGCTCTCCTCTCGCTGTTTCAAACTGTGAAAAACCTGCTCTCCTCTCGCTGTTTCAAACTGTGAAAAACTTGCTATCCTCTCGCTGTTTTAAACAGTGAAAACCCTGCTCTCCTCTCGCTGTTTTAAACTGTGAAAAACCTGCTCTCCTCTCGCTGTTTCAAACTGTGAAAAACTTGCTATCCTCTCGCTGTTTTAAACAGTGAAAACCCTGCTCTCCTCTCGCTGTTTTAAACTGTGAAAACGATGCTCTCCTCTCGCTGTTTTAAACTGTGAAATTCCTGCTCTCCTCTCGCTGTTTTAAACTGTGAAAAACCTGCTCTCCTCTCGCAGTTTAAAACTGTGAAAGCCCTGCTCACCTCTCGCTGTTTTAAACTGTGAAAAACCTGCTCTCCTCTAGCTGTTTTAAACTGTGAAATCCCTGCTCACCTCTTGCTGTTTTAAACTGTGAAAAACATGCTCACCTCTCGCTGTATTAAACTTTGAAAACCCTGCTCTCCTCTTGCTGTTTTAAACTGTGAAAAACGTGCTCACCTCTCGGTGTTTTAAACTGTGAAAACCCAGCTCTCCTCTCGGTGTTTTAAACTGTGAAAATCCTGCTCACCTCTCACTGTTTTAAACTGTGAAAACCCAGCTCACCTCTCGCTGTTTTAAACAGTGAAAACACTGCTCTCCTCTGGCTGTGTTAAACTGTGAAATTACTGCTCACCTCTCGCTGTTTTAAACGGTGAAAAACCTGTTCTCCTCTTGCTGTTTTAAACGGTGAAAAACCTGTTCTCCTCTCGTTGTTTTAAACTGGGAAAACACTGCTCTCATCTCGTTGTTTTAAACTGTGAATCCCCAGCTGTCCTCTCGCTGCTTTAAACTGTGAAAAACCTGCTCACCTCTCGCTGTTTCAAACTGTGAAAATCCTGCTCTCCTCTCGCTGTTTTAAACTGTGAAAATCCTGCTCTCCTCTCGCTGTTTTAAACTGTGAAAAACCTGCTCTCCTCTCGCTGTTTCAAACTGTGAAATTCCTGCTCTCCTCTTGCTGTTTTAAACTGTGAAAAACCTGCCTTCCTCTCGCTGTTTTAAACTGTGAAAACCCAGCTCTCCTCTCGCTGTTTTAAACTGTGGAAACCCAGCTCTCCTCTCGCTGTTTTAAACTGTGAAAATCGTGCTCTCCTCTCGCTGATTTAAACTGTGAAAAACCTGCTCACCTCTCGTTATTTTAAATTGTGAAAAACCTGCTCTCCTCTCGCTGTTTTAAACTGTGAAAACTCAGCTCTCGTCTCGCTGTTTTAAACTGTGAGAACTCAGCTGTCCTCTCGCTGTTTTAAACTGTGAAAACTCAGCTCTCGTCTCGCTTTTTTAAACTGTGAAAACCCTGCTGTCCTCTCGCTGTTTTAAACTGTGAAAAACCTGCACACCTGTCATTGTTTTAAATTGTGAAAAACCTGCTCTCCTCTGGCTGTTTTAAACTGTGAAAATCGTGCTGTCCTTTCGCTGTTTTAAACTGTGAAATACCAGCTCTCCTCTCGCTTTTTTAACCTGTGAAATTCCTGCTCTCCTCTCGCTGTTTTAAACTGCGAAATTCCTCCTCTCCTCTCGCTGTTTTAAACTGTGAAAACCCTGCTCTCCTCTGGCTGTTTTAAACTATGAAAATCATGGTGTCCTCTCGCTGTTTTAAACTGTGAAATACCAGCTCTCCTCTCGCTGTTTTAACCTGTGAAATTCCTGCTCTCCTCTCGCTGTTTTAAACTGTGAAATTCCTGCTCTCCTCTCGCTGTTTTAGCCTGTGAAATTCCTGCTATCCTCTCGCTGTTTCAAACTGTGAAAACCCTGCTGTCCTCTCGCTGTTTTAAACTGTGAAAAACCTGCTCTCCTCTCGCTGTTTTAAAATGTGAAAACCCTGCCCTCCTCTCGCAATTTTAAACTGTGAAATTCCTGCTCCCCTCTCGCGGTTTTAAACTGTGAAAAACCTGCTCTCCTCTCGCTGATTTAAACTGTGAAAACCCTGCACACCTTTCATTGTTTTAAATTGTTGAAAACCTGCTCTCTTCTGGCTGTTTTAAACTATGAAAATCCTGCTCTCCTCTCGCTGTTTTTACCTGTGAAAATCCTGCTCTCCTCTCGCTGTTTTAAACTGTGAAATTCATGCTCTCCTCTCGCTGTTTTAAACTGTGAAATTCCTGCTCTCCTCTCGCTGTTTTAAACTGTGAAAAACCTGCTCTCCTCTCGCTGTTTTAATCTGTGAAAAACCTGCTCTCCTCTCGCTGTTTTAAACTGTGAAATTCCTGCTCTCCTCTCGCTGTTTTAAACTGTGAAAACCCTGCTCGCCTCTCGCAGTTTTAAACTGTGAAATTCCTGCTTCCCTCTCGCGGTTTTAAACTGTGAAAAACCTGCTCTCCTCTCGCTGATTTAAACTGTGAAAACCCTGCTCTCCTCTCGCTGTTTAAAACTGTGAAATTCCTGCTCTCCTCTTGCTGTTTTAAACTGTGAAATTCCTGCTCTCCTCTCGCTGTTTTAAACTGTGGAAACCCAGCTCTCCTCTCGGTGTTTTAAATTGTGAAAAACCTGCTCTCCTCTCGCTGTTTTAAACTGTGAAAACTCAGCTCTCGTCTCACTGTTTTAAACTATGAAAACTCAGCTCTCCTCTCGCTCTTTTAAACTGTGAAAACTCAGCTCTCGTCTCGCTGTTTTAAACTGTGAAAACCCTGCTGTCCTCTCGCTGTTTTAAACTGTGAAAAACCTGCACACCTGTCATTGTTTTAAATTGTGAAAAACCTGCTCTCCTCTGGCTGTTTTAAACTGTGAAAATCGTGCTGTCCTCTCGCTGTTTTAAACTGTGAAAAACCAGCTCTCCTCTCGCTGTTTTAACCTGTGAAATTCCTGCTCTCCTCTCGCTGTTTTAAACTGTGAAATTCCTGCTCTCCTCTCGCTGTTTTAAACTGTGAAATTCCTGCTCTCCTCTCGCTGTTTTAAACTGTGAAATTCCTGCTCTCCTCTCGCTGTTTTAAACTGTGAAAACCCTGCTCTCCTCTGGCTGTTTTAAACTATGAAAATCGTGGTGTCCTCTCGCTGTTTTAAACTGTGAAATACCAGCTTTTCTCTCGCTGTTTTAACCTGTGAAATTCCTGCTCTCCTCTCGCTGTTTTAACCTGTGAAATTCCTGCTCTCCTCTCGCTGTTTTAAACTGTGAAATTCCTGCTCTCCTCTCGCTGTTTTAAACTGTGAAATTCGTGCTCACCTCTCGCTGTTTTAAACTGTGAAATTCGTGCTCACCTCTCGCTGTTTTAAACTGTGAAAATCCTGCTCTCCTCTCGCTGTTTTAAACTGTGTAAAAGCTGCTCTCCTCTCGCAGTTTTAAACTGTGAAATTCCTGCTCTACTCTCGCTGTTTTAAACTGTGAAAATCCTGGGTCTCCACTCGCTGTTTATAACTGTGAAAACCCTGCTCTCCTCTCGCTGTTTTAAACTGTGAAAATCCTGGGGCTCCACTCGCTGTTTATAACTGTGAAAAACCTGCTCTCCACTCGCTGTTTTAAACTGTGAAAACCCTGCTATCCTCTCGCAGTTTTAAACTGTGAAATTCCTGCTCTCCTCTCGCTGTTTTAAACTGTGAAATTCATGCTCTCCTCTCGCTGTTTTAATCTGTGAAAAACCTGCTCTCCTATCGAAGTTTTAAACTGTGAAATTCCAGCTCTCCTCTGGCTGTTTTAAACTGTGAAATTCGTGCTCACCTCTCGCTGTTTGAAACTGTGAAATTCCTGCTCTCTCTCGCTGTTTTAAACTGTGAAAACCCAGCTCTCCTCTCGCTGTTTTAAACTGTGAAATACCAGCTCTCCTCTCGCTTTTTTAACCTGTGAAATTCCTGCTCTCCTCTCGCTGTTTTAAACTGTGAAATTCCCTCTCTCCTCTCGCTGTTTTAAACTGCGAAATTTCTCCTCTCCTCTCGCTGTTTTAAACTGTGAAAACCCTGCTCTCCTCTGGCTGTTTTAAACTATGAAAATCGTGGTGTCCTCTCGCTGTTTTAAACTGTGAAATACCAGCTCTCCTCTCGCTGTTTTAACCTGTGAAATTCCTGCTCTCCTCTCGCTGTTTTAAACTGTGAAATACAAGCTCTCCTCTCGCTGTTTTAACCTGTGAAATTCCTGCTATCCTCTCGCTGTTTTAAACTGTGAAATTCGTGCTCACCTCTTGCTGTTTGAAACTGTGAAAAACCTGCTCTCCTCTAGCTGTTTTAAACTGTGAAATTCCTGCTTTCCTTTCGCTGTTTTAAACTGTGAAAACCCTGCTCTCCTCTCGCTGTTTTAAACTGTGAAAACCCTGCTCTCCTCTCGCAGTTTTGAACTGTGAAAACACTGCTCTCCTCTCGCTGTTTTAAACTGTGAAAAACCTGCTCTCCTATCGCTGTTTTAAACTGTGAAAAGCGTGCTGTCCCCTCGCTGTTTTAAACTGTGACAACGCAGCTCTCCTCTCGCTGTTTTAAACTGTGAAAAACATGCGCTCTTCTTGCTGTGTTAAACTTTGAAAACCCTTCTCACCTCTTGCTGTTTTAAACTGTGAAAAACCTGCTTTCCTCTCACTGTTTTAAACTGTGGAAACCCAGCTCTCCTCTTGCTGTTTTAAATTGTGAAAAACCTGCTCTCCTCTTGCTGTTTTAAACTGTGAAAACTCAGCTCTCGACTCGCTGTTTTCAACTGTGAAAACTCAGCTCTCCTCTCGCTGTTTTAAACTGTGAAAACTCAGCTCTCGTCTCGCTGTTTTAAACTGTGAAAACTCGGCTGTCCTCTCGCTGTTTTAAACTGTGAAAAACCTGCACACCTGTCATTGTTTTAAATTGTGAAAAACCTGCTCTCCTCTGGCTGTTTTAAACTGTGAAAATCGTGCTGTCCTCTCGCTGATTTAAACGGTGAAATACCAGCTCTCCTCTCGCTGTTTTAAACAGAGAAATTCCTGCTATCCTCTCGCTGTTTTAAACTGTGAAATTCCTGCTCTCCACTCGCTGTTTTAAACTGTGAAATTCCTGCTCTCCTCTCGCTGTTTTAAACTGTGAAAACCCTGCTCTCTTCTGGCTGTTTCAAACTATGAAAATCGTGCTGTCCTCTCGCTGTTTTAAACTGTGAAATATCAGCTGTCCTCTCGCTGTTTTAACCTGTGAAAATCCTGCTCTCCTCTCGCTGTTTTAAACTGTGAAATTCATGCTCTCCTCTCGCTGTTTTAAACTGTGAAATTCCTGCTCTCCTCTTGCTGTTTTAAACTGTTAAAAACCTGCTCTCCTCTCGCTGTTTTAATCTGTGAAAAACCTGCTCTCCTCTCGCTGTTTTAAACTGTGAAATTCCTGCTCTCCTCTCGCTGTTTTAAACTGTGAAAACCCTGCTCTCCTCTCGCAGTTTTAAACTGTGAAACTCCTGCTTCCCTTTCGCGGTTTTAAACTGTGAAAAACCTGCTCTCCTCTCGCTGATTTAAACTGTGAAAACCCTGCTCTCCTCTCGCTGTTTTAAACTGTGAAATTCCTGCTCTCCTCTCGCTGTTTTAAACTGTGAAATTCCTGCACTCCTCTCGCTGTTTTAAACTGTGGAAACCCAGCTCTCCTCTCGGTGTTTTAAATTGTGAAAAACCTGCTCTCCTCTCGCTGTTTTAAACTATGTAAACTCAGCTCTCCTCTCGCTCTTTTAAACTGTGAAAACTCAGCTCTCGTCTCGCTGTTTTAAACTGTGAAAACCCTGCTCTCCTCTCGCTGTTTTAAACTGTGAAAAACCTGCACACCTGTCATTGTTTTAAATTGTGAAAAGCCTGCTCTCCTCTGGCTGTTTTAAACTGTGAAAATCGTGCTGTCCTCTCGCTGTTTTAAACTGTGAAAAACCAGCTCTCCTCTCGCTGTTTTAACCTGTGAAATTCCTGCTCTCCTCTCGCTGTTTTAAACTGTGAAATTCCTGCTCTCCTCTCGCTGTTTTAAACTGTGAAATTCCTGCTCTCCTCTCGCTGTTTTAAACTGTGAAATTCCAGCTCTCCTCTCGCTGTTTTAAACTGTGAAAACCCTGCTCTCCTCTGGCTGTTTTAAACTATGAAAATCGTGGTGTCCTCTCGCTGTTTTAAACTGTGAAATACCAGCTTTCCTCTCGCTGTTTTAACCTGTGAAATTCCTGCTCTCCTCTCGCTGTTTTAACCTGTGAAATTCCTGCTCTCCTCTCGCTGTTTTAAACTGTGAAATTCCTGCTCTCCTCTCGCTGTTTTAAACTGTGAAATTCCTGCTCTCCTCTCGCTGTTTTAAACTGTGAAATTCGTGCTCACCTCTCGCTGTTTTAAATTGTGAAATTCGTGCTCACCTCTCGTTGTTTTAAACTGTGAAAACCCTGCTCTCCTCTCGCTGTTTTAAACTGTGTAAAAGCTGCTCTCCTCTCGCAGTTTTAAACTGTGAAATTCCTGCTCTACTCTCGCTGTTTTAAACTGTGAAAATCCTGGGTCTCCACTCGCTGTTTATAACTGTGAAAACCCTGCTCTCCTCTTGCTGTTTTAAACTGTGAAAATCCTGGGTCTCCACTCGCTGTTTATAACTGTGAAAAACCTGCTCTCCACTCGCTGTTTTAAACTGTGAAAACCCTGCTATCCTCTCGCAGTTTTAAACTGTGAAATTCCTGCTCTCCTCTCGCTGTTTTAAACTGTGAAATTCGTGCTCTCCTCTCGCTGTTTTAATCTGTGAAAAACCAGCTCTCCTATCGCAGTTTTAAACTGTGAAATTCCAGCACTCCTCTGGCTGTTTTAAACTGTGAAATTCATGCTCACCTCTCGCTGTTTGAAACTGTGAAATTCCTGCTCTCCTATCGCTGTTTTAAACTGTGAAAACCCAGCTCTCCTCTCGCTGTTTGAAACTGTGAAATTCCTGCTCTCCTCTCGTTGTTTGAAACTGTGAAATTCCTGCTCTCCTCTCGCTGTTTTAAACTGTGAAAAACCTGCTCTCCTCTCGCAGTTTTAAACCGTGAAATTCCTGCTCTCCTCTCGCTGTTTTAAACTGTGAAAATGCTGCTCTCCTCTCGCTGTTTTAATATGTGAAAACAATGCTCTCCTCTCGCTGTTTTAAGCTGTGAAATTCCTGCTCTCCTCTCGCTGTTTTAAATTGTGAAAACCCTGATCGCCTCTCGCTGTTTTAATCTGTTAAAAACCCTGCTCTCCTCTCGCTGTTTTAAACTGAGAAATTCCTGCTCTCCTCTCGCTGTTTGAAACTGTGAAAACCCTGCTCTCCTCTCGCTGTTTTAAACTGTGAAAAACCTGCTCTCCTCTCGCTGTTTTAAACTGTGAAATTCCTGCTCTCCTCTCGCTGTTTTTAACTGTGAAAACCCTGCTCACCTCTCGCTGTTTTAAAATGTGAAAATCCTGCTTTCCTCTCACTGTTTTAAGCTGTGAAATTCCTGCTCCCCTCTCGCGGTTTTAAACTGTGAAAAACCTGCTCTCCTCTCTCTGATTTAAACTGTGAAAACCCTGCACATCTTTCATTGTTTTAAATTGTTGAAAACCTGCTCTCCTCTGGCTGTTTTAAACTATGAAAATCGTGGTGTCCTCTCGCTGTTTTAAACTGTGAAATACCAGCTCTCCTCTCGCTCTTTTAACCTGTGAAATTCCTGCTCTCCTCTCGCTGTTTTAAACTGTGAAATACAAGCTCTCCTCTCGCTGTTTTAACCTGTGAAATTCCTGCTATCCTCTCGCTGTTTTAAACTGTGAAAACCCTGCTGTCCTCTCGCTGTTTTAAACTGTGAAAAACCTGCTCTCCTCTCACTGTTTTAAACTGTGAAATTCCTGCTCTCCTCTCGCTGTTTTAAACTGTGAATACCCTGCCCTCCTCTCGCAATTTTAAACTGTGAAATTCCTGCTCTCCTATCGCTGTTTTAAACTGAAATTCCTGCGCTCCTCTCGATGTTTTAAACTGTGAAATTCCTGCTCTCCTCTCGCTGTTTTAAACTGTGAAAACACTGCTCTCCTCTGGCTGTTTTAAACTGTGAAAATCGTGCTGTCCTCTCACTGTTTTAAACTGTGAAATTCCTGCTCTCCTCTCGCTGTTTTAAACTGTGAAAATCCTGCTCTCCTCTCGCTGTTTTAATCTGTGAAAAACCTGCTCTCCTCTCGCAGTTTTAAACTGTGAAATTCCTGCTCTCCTCTCGCTTTTTTAAACAGTGAAATTCCTGCTCTCCTCTCGCTGTTTGAAACTGTGAAATTCGTGCTCTCCTATCGATGTTTGAAACTGTGAAAAACCTGCTCTCCTCTAGCAGTTATAAACTGTGAAATTCCTGCTTTCCTTTCGCTGTTTTAAACTGTGAAAACCCTGCTCTCCTCTCGCTGTTTTAAACTGTGAAAACCCTGCTCTCCTCTCGCTGTTTTGAACTGTGAAAACACTGCTCTCCTCTCGCTGTTTTAAACTGTGAAAAACCTGCTCTCCTATCGCTGTTTTAAACTGTGAAAATCGTGCTGTCCCCTCGCTGTTTTAAACTGTGACAACGCAGCTCTCCTCTCGCTGTTTTGAACTGTGAAAAACATGCGCTCTTCTTGCTGTGTTAAACTTTGAAAACCCTTCTCACCTCTTGCTGTTTTAAACTGTGAAAAACCTGCTTTCCTCTCACTGTTTTAAACTGTGGAAACCCAGCTCTCCTCTTGCTGTTTTAAATTGTGAAAAACCTGCTCTCCTCTTGCTGTTTTAAACTGTGAAAACTCAGCTCTTGTCTCGCTGTTTTCAACTGTGAAAACTCAGCTCTCCTCTCGCTGTTTTAAACTGTGAAAACTCAGCTCTCGTCTCGCTGTTTTAAACTGTGAAAAACCTGGACACCTGTCATTGTTTTAAATTGTGAAAAACCTGCTCTCCTCTGGCTGTTTTAAACTGTGAAAATCGTGCTGTCCTCTCGCTGATTTAAACTGTGAAATACCAGCTCTCCTCTCGCTGTTTTAACCTGTTTTATTCCTGCTCTCCTCTCGCTGTTTTAAACTGTGAAATTCCTGCTCTCCACTCGCTGTTTTAAACTGTGAAATTCCTGCTCTCCTCTCGCTGTTTTAAACTGTGAAAACCCTGCTCTCTTCTGGCTGTTTTAAACTATGAAAATCGTGCTGTCCTCTCGCTGTTTTAAACTGTGAAATATCAGCTGTCCTCTCGCTGTTTTATCCTGTGAAAACCCTGCTCTCCTCTCGCAGTTTTAAACTGTGAAATTCCTGCTTCCCTCTCGCGGTTTAAAACTGTGAAAAACCTGCTCTCCTCTCGCTGATTTAAACTGTGAAAACCCTGCTCTCCTCCCGCTGTTTTAAACTGTGAAATTCCTGCTCACCTCTCGCTGTTTTAAACTGTGAAATTCCTGCTCTCCTCTCGCTGTTTTAAACTGTGGAAACCCAGCTCTCCTCTCTGTGTTTTAAATTGTGAAAAACCTGCTCTCCTCTCGCTGTTTTAAACTGTGAAAACTCAGCTCTCGTCTCACTGTTTTAAACTATGAAAACTCGGCTCTCCTCTCGCTCTTTTAAACTGTGAAAACTCAGCTCTCGTCTCGCTGTTTTAAACTGTGAAAACCCTGCTGTCCTCTCGCTGTTTTAAACTGTGAAAAACCTGCACACCTGTCATTGTTTTAAATTGTGAAAAACCTGCTCTCCTCTGGCTGTTTTAAACTGTGAAAATCGTGCTGTCCTCTCGCTGTTTTAAACTGTGAAAAACCAGCTCTCCTCTCGCTGTTTTAACCTGTGAAATTCCTGCTCTCCTCTCGCTGTTTTAACCTGTGAAATTCCTGCTCTCCTCTCGCTGTTTTAAACTGTGAAATTCCTGCTCTCCTCTCGCTGTTTTAAACTGTGAAATTCCTGCTCTCCTCTCGCTGTTTTAAACTGTGAAATTCGTGCTCACCTCTCGCTGTTTTAAATTGTGAAATTCGTGCTCACCTCTCGTTGTTTTAAACTGTGAAAACCCTGCTCTCCTCTCGCTGTTTTAAACTGTGTAAAAGCTGCTCTCCTCTCGCAGTTTTAAACTGTGAAATTCCTGCTCTACTCTCGCTGTTTTAAACTGTGAAAATCCTGGGTCTCCACTCGCTGTTTATAACTGTGAAAACCCTGCTCTCCTCTTGCTGTTTTAAACTGTGAAAATCCTGGGTCTCCACTCGCTGTTTATAACTGTGAAAAACCTGCTCTCCACTCGCTGTTTTAAACTGTGAAAACCCTGCTATCCTCTCGCAGTTTTAAACTGTGAAATTCCTGCTCTCCTCTCGCTGTTTTAAACTGTGAAATTCGTGCTCTCCTCTCGCTGTTTTAATCTGTGAAAAACCAGCTCTCCTATCGCAGTTTTAAACTGTGAAATTCCAGCACTCCTCTGGCTGTTTTAAACTGTGAAATTCATGCTCACCTCTCGCTGTTTGAAACTGTGAAATTCCTGCTCTCCTATCGCTGTTTTAAACTGTGAAAACCCAGCTCTCCTCTCGCTGTTTGAAACTGTGAAATTCCTGCTCTCCTCTCGTTGTTTGAAACTGTGAAATTCCTGCTCTCCTCTCGCTGTTTTAAACTGTGAAAAACCTGCTCTCCTCTCGCAGTTTTAAACCGTGAAATTCCTGCTCTCCTCTCGCTGTTTTAAACTGTGAAAATGCTGCTCTCCTCTCGCTGTTTTAATATGTGAAAACAATGCTCTCCTCTCGCTGTTTTAAGCTGTGAAATTCCTGCTCTCCTCTCGCTGTTTTAAATTGTGAAAACCCTGATCGCCTCTCGCTGTTTTAATCTGTTAAAAACCCTGCTCTCCTCTCGCTGTTTTAAACTGAGAAATTCCTGCTCTCCTCTCGCTGTTTGAAACTGTGAAAACCCTGCTCTCCTCTCGCTGTTTTAAACTGTGAAAAACCTGCTCTCCTCTCGCTGTTTTAAACTGTGAAATTCCTGCTCTCCTCTCGCTGTTTTTAACTGTGAAAACCCTGCTCACCTCTCGCTGTTTTAAAATGTGAAAATCCTGCTTTCCTCTCACTGTTTTAAGCTGTGAAATTCCTGCTCCCCTCTCGCGGTTTTAAACTGTGAAAAACCTGCTCTCCTCTCTCTGATTTAAACTGTGAAAACCCTGCACATCTTTCATTGTTTTAAATTGTTGAAAACCTGCTCTCCTCTGGCTGTTTTAAACTATGAAAATCGTGGTGTCCTCTCGCTGTTTTAAACTGTGAAATACCAGCTCTCCTCTCGCTCTTTTAACCTGTGAAATTCCTGCTCTCCTCTCGCTGTTTTAAACTGTGAAATACAAGCTCTCCTCTCGCTGTTTTAACCTGTGAAATTCCTGCTATCCTCTCGCTGTTTTAAACTGTGAAAACCCTGCTGTCCTCTCACTGTTTTAAACTGTGAAAAACCTGCTCTCCTCTCACTGTTTTAAACTGTGAAATTCCTGCTCTCCTCTCGCTGTTTTAAACTGTGAATACCCTGCCCTCCTCTCGCAATTTTAAACTGTGAAATTCCTGCTCTCCTATCGCTGTTTTAAACTGAAATTCCTGCGCTCCTCTCGATGTTTTAAACTGTGAAATTCCTGCTCTCCTCTCGCTGTTTTAAACTGTGAAAACACTGCTCTCCTCTGGCTGTTTTAAACTGTGAAAATCGTGCTGTCCTCTCACTGTTTTAAACTGTGAAATTCCTGCTCTCCTCTCGCTGTTTTAAACTGTGAAAATCCTGCTCTCCTCTCGCTGTTTTAATCTGTGAAAAACCTGCTCTCCTCTCGCAGTTTTAAACTGTGAAATTCCTGCTCTCCTCTCGCTTTTTTAAACAGTGAAATTCCTGCTCTCCTCTCGCTGTTTGAAACTGTGAAATTCGTGCTCTCCTATCGATGTTTGAAACTGTGAAAAACCTGCTCTCCTCTAGCAGTTATAAACTGTGAAATTCCTGCTTTCCTTTCGCTGTTTTAAACTGTGAAAACCCTGCTCTCCTCTCGCTGTTTTAAACTGTGAAAACCCTGCTCTCCTCTCGCTGTTTTGAACTGTGAAAACACTGCTCTCCTCTCGCTGTTTTAAACTGTGAAAAACCTGCTCTCCTATCGCTGTTTTAAACTGTGAAAATCGTGCTGTCCCCTCGCTGTTTTAAACTGTGACAACGCAGCTCTCCTCTCGCTGTTTTGAACTGTGAAAAACATGCGCTCTTCTTGCTGTGTTAAACTTTGAAAACCCTTCTCACCTCTTGCTGTTTTAAACTGTGAAAAACCTGCTTTCCTCTCACTGTTTTAAACTGTGGAAACCCAGCTCTCCTCTTGCTGTTTTAAATTGTGAAAAACCTGCTCTCCTCTTGCTGTTTTAAACTGTGAAAACTCAGCTCTTGTCTCGCTGTTTTCAACTGTGAAAACTCAGCTCTCCTCTCGCTGTTTTAAACTGTGAAAACTCAGCTCTCGTCTCGCTGTTTTAAACTGTGAAAAACCTGGACACCTGTCATTGTTTTAAATTGTGAAAAACCTGCTCTCCTCTGGCTGTTTTAAACTGTGAAAATCGTGCTGTCCTCTCGCTGATTTAAACTGTGAAATACCAGCTCTCCTCTCGCTGTTTTAACCTGTTTTATTCCTGCTCTCCTCTCGCTGTTTTAAACTGTGAAATTCCTGCTCTCCACTCGCTGTTTTAAACTGTGAAATTCCTGCTCTCCTCTCGCTGTTTTAAACTGTGAAAACCCTGCTCTCTTCTGGCTGTTTTAAACTATGAAAATCGTGCTGTCCTCTCGCTGTTTTAAACTGTGAAATATCAGCTGTCCTCTCGCTGTTTTATCCTGTGAAAACCCTGCTCTCCTCTCGCAGTTTTAAACTGTGAAATTCCTGCTTCCCTCTCGCGGTTTAAAACTGTGAAAAACCTGCTCTCCTCTCGCTGATTTAAACTGTGAAAACCCTGCTCTCCTCCCGCTGTTTTAAACTGTGAAATTCCTGCTCACCTCTCGCTGTTTTAAACTGTGAAATTCCTGCTCTCCTCTCGCTGTTTTAAACTGTGGAAACCCAGCTCTCCTCTCTGTGTTTTAAATTGTGAAAAACCTGCTCTCCTCTCGCTGTTTTAAACTGTGAAAACTCAGCTCTCGTCTCACTGTTTTAAACTATGAAAACTCGGCTCTCCTCTCGCTCTTTTAAACTGTGAAAACTCAGCTCTCGTCTCGCTGTTTTAAACTGTGAAAACCCTGCTGTCCTCTCGCTGTTTTAAACTGTGAAAAACCTGCACACCTGTCATTGTTTTAAATTGTGAAAAACCTGCTCTCCTCTGGCTGTTTTAAACTGTGAAAATCGTGCTGTCCTCTCGCTGTTTTAAACTGTGAAAAACCAGCTCTCCTCTCGCTGTTTTAACCTGTGAAATTCCTGCTCTCCTCTCGCTGTTTTAAACTGTGAAATTCCGGCTCTCCTCTCGCTGTTTTAAACTGTGAAATTCCTGCTCTGCTCTCGCTGTTTTAAACTGTGAAATTCCTGCTCTCCTCTCGCTGTTTTAAACTGTGAAATATCAGCTGTCCTCTCGCTGTTTTAACCTGTGAAAATCCTGCTCTCCTCTCGTTGTTTTAAACTGTGAATTTCATGCTCTCCTCTCGCTGTTTTAAACTGTGAAATTCCTGCTCTCCTCTCGCTGTTTTAAACTGTGAAAAACCTGCTCTCCTCTCGCTGTTTTAAGCTGTGAAAAAACTGCTCTCCTCTCGCTGTTTTAAACTGTGAAATTCCTGCTCTCCTCTCGCTGTTTTAAACTGTGAAAACCCTGCTCTCCTCTTGCAGTTTTAAACTGTGAAATTCCTGCTTCCCTCTCGCGGTTTTAAACTGTGAAAAACCTGCTCTCCTCTCGCTGATTTAAACTGTGAAAACCCTGCTCTCCTCCCGTTGTTTTAAACTGTGAAATTCCTGCTCACCTCTCGCTGTTTTAAACTGTGAAATTCCTGCTCTCCTCTCGCTGTTTTAAACTGTGGAAACCCAGCTCTCCTCTCGGTGTTTTAAATTGTGAAAAACCTGCTCTCCTCTCGCTGTTTTAAACTGTGAAAACTCAGCTCTCGTCTCACTGTTTTAAACTATGAAAACTCAGCTCTCCTCTCGCTCTTTTAAACTGTGAAAACTCAGCTCTCGTCTCGCTGTTTTAAACTGTGAAAACCCTGCTGTCCTCTCGCTGTTTTAAACTGTGAAAAACCTGCACACCTGTCATTGTTTTAAATTGTGAAAAACCTGCTCTCCTCTGGCTGTTTTAAACTGTGAAAATCGTGCTGTCCTCTCGCTGTTTTAAACTGTGAAAAACCAGCTCTCCTCTCGCTGTTTTAACCTGTGAAATTCCTGCTCTCCTCTCGCTGTTTTAAACTGTGAAATTCCTGCTCTCCTCTCGCTGTTTTAAACTGTGAAATTCCTGCTCTCCTCTCGCTGTTTTAAACTGTGAAATTCCTGCTCTCCTCTCGCTGTTTTAAACTGTGAAAACCCTGCTCTCCTCTGGCTGTTTTAAACTATGAAAATCGTGGTGTCCTCTCGCTGTTTTAAACTGTGAAATACCAGCTTTCCTCTCGCTGTTTTAACCTGTGAAATTCCTGCTCTCCTCTCGCTGTTTTAACCTGTGAAATTCCTGCTCTCCTCTCGCTGTTTTAAACTGTGAAAAACCTGCTCTCCTCTCGCTGTTTTAAACTGTGAAATTCCTGCTCTCCTCTCGCTGTTTTAAACTGTGAAATTCGTGCTCACCTCTCGCTGTTTTAAACTGTGAAATTCGTG
Organism: Isurus oxyrinchus; assembly: GCA_026770705.1. Classification (NCBI taxonomy): domain Eukaryota; kingdom Metazoa; phylum Chordata; class Chondrichthyes; order Lamniformes; family Lamnidae; genus Isurus; species Isurus oxyrinchus. The sequence continues at coordinate 59,430 of JANJGN010001828.1, read as the reverse complement.
CTCACCTCTCGCTGTTTTAAACTGTGAAAATCCTGCTCTCCTCTCGCTGTTTTAAACTGTGTAAATGCTGCTCTCCTCTCGCAGTTTTAAACTGTGAAATTCCTGCTCTACTCTCGCTGTTTTAAACTGTGAAAATCCTGGGTCTCCACTCGCTGTTTATAACTGTGAAAACCCTGCTCTCCTCTCGCTGTTTTAAACTGTGAAAATCCTGGGTCTCCACTCGCTGTTTATAACTGTGAAAAACCTGCTCTCCACTCGCTGTTTTAAACTGTGAAAACCCTGCTATCCTCTCGCAGTTTTAAACTGTGAAATTCCAGCTCTCCTCTCGCTGTTTTAAACTGTGAAATTCGTGCTCTCCTCTCGCTGTTTTAATCTGTGAAAAACCTGCTCTCCTATCGCAGTTTTAAACTGTGAAATGCCAGCTCTCCTCTGGCTGTTTTAAACTGTGAAATTCGTGCTCACCTCTCGCTGTTTGAAACTGTGAAATTCCTGCTCTCCTCTCGCTGTTTTAAACTGTGGAAACCCAGCTCTCCTCTGGCTGTTTGAAACTGTGAAATTCCTGCTCTCCTCTCGTTGTTTGGAACTGTGAAATTCCTGCTCTCCTCTCGCTGTTTTAAACTGTGAAAAACCTGCACTCCTCTCGCAGTTTTAAACTGTGAAATTCCTGCTCTCCTCTCGCTGTTTTAAACTGTGAAAATCCTGCTCTCCTCTCGCTGTTTTAATATGTGAAAACAATGCTCTCCTCTCGCTGTTTTAAGCTGTGAAATTCCTGCTCTCCTCTCGCTGTTTTAAATTGTGAAAACCCTGCTCTCCTCTCGCTGTTTTAATCTGTTAAAAACCCTGCTCTCCTCTCGCTGTTTTAAACTGAGAAATTCCTGCTCTCCTCTCGCTGTTTTTAACTGTGAAAACCCTGCTCACCTCTCGCTGTTTTAAAATGTGAAAATCCTGCTTTCCTCTCACTGTTTTAAGCTGTGGAAACCCAGCTCTCCTCTCGCTGTTTTAAACTGTGAAAATCCTGCTTTCCTCTCGCTGTTTTAAATTGTGAAAACTCAGCTCTCCTCTCGCTGTTTTAAACTGTGAAAACTCAGCTCTCCTCTCGCTGTTTTAAACTGTGAAAAACCTGCACACCTGTCATTGTTTTAAATTGTGAATAACCTGCTCTCCTCTGGCTGTTTTAAACTGTGAAAATCGTGCTGTCCTCTCGCTTTTTTAAACTGTGAAATACCAGCTCTCCTCTCGCTGTTTTAAACTGTGAAATTCCTGCCATCCTCTCGCTGTTTTAAACTGTGAAATTCCTGCTCTCCACTCGCTGTTTTAAACTGTGAAAACACTGCTCTCCTCTGGCTGTTTTAAACTTTGAAAACCCTGCTGTCCATCGCTGTTTTAAACTGTGAAAACCCTGCTTTCCTCTTGCTGTTTTAAACTGTGAAAAACCTGCTCTGCTATCGCTGTTTTAAACTGTAAAAATCGTGCTGTCCTCTCGCTGTTTTATACTGTGACAACGCAGCTCTCCTCTCGCTGTTTTAAACTGAGAAAAACATGCGCTCTTCATGCTGTGTTAATCTTTGAAAACCCTTCTCACCTCTTGCTGTTTTAAACTGTGAAAAACCTGCCATCCTCTCACTGTTTCAAACTGTGGAAACCCAGCTCTCCTCTCGCTGTTTTAAACTGTGAAAACTCAGCTCTCCTCTCGCTGTTTTAAACTGTGAAATTTTTGCTCTCCTCTCGCTGTTTTAAACTGTGAAAACCCTGCTCTACTCTCACTGTTTTAAACTGTGAAAAACCTGCTCGCCTTTCACTGTTTTAAACTGTGAAATTCCTGCTCTCCTCTCGCTGTTTTAAACTGTGAAAACCCTGCTCTCCTCTCGCTGTATTAATCTGTGAAAAACCTGCTCTCCTCTCGCAGTTTTAAACTGTGAAATTCCTGCTCTCCTCTCGCTGTTTTAAACTGTGAAATTCCTGCTCACCTCTCGCTGTTTTAAACTGTGAAATTCGTACTCACCTCTCGCTGTTTTAAACTGTGAAAACCTTGCTCACCTCTCGCTCTTTTAAACTGTGAAAAACCTGCTCTCCTCTGGCTGTTTTAAACTGTGAAATTCCTGCTCTCCTCTCGCTGTTTTAAACTGTGAAATTCCTGCTCCCGTCTCGCTGTTTTAAACTGTGAAAATCCTGGGTCTCCACTCGCTGTTTATAACTGTGAAAACCCGGCTCTCCTCTCGCTGTTTTAAACTTTGAAAAACCTGCTCTCCTCTTGCTGTTTTAAACTGTGAAAACTCAGCACTCCTCTCGCTGTTTTAATCTGTGAAAAACCTGCTCTCCTCTCGCAGTTTTAAACTGAGAAATTCCTGCACTCCTCTCGCTGTTTTAAACTGTGAAATTCGTGCTCACATCTCGCTGTTTGAAACTGTGAAATTCCTGCTCTCCTCTCGCTGTTTTAAACTGTGAAAACCCAGCTCTCCTCTCGCTATTTGAAACTGTGAAATTCCTGCTCTCCTCTCGCTGATTTAAACTGTGAAATTCCTGCTCTCCTCTCACTGTTTTAAACTGTGAAAACCCTGCTCTCCTCTCGCTGTTTTAAACTGTAAAAATCGTGCTGTCCTCTCGCTGTTTTAACCTGTGAAATACCAGCTCTCCTCTCGCTGTTTTAACCTGTGAAATTCCTGCTCTCCTCTCGCTGTTTTAAACTGTGAAAACCCTGCTGTCCTCTCGCTGTTTTAAACTGTGAAAAACCTGCTCTCCTATCGCTGTTTTAAACTGTGAAAATCGTGCTGTCCTCTCGCTGTTTTAAACTGTGTCAACCCAGCCATCCTCTCGCTGTTTTAAACTGTGAAAAACATGCGCTCTTCTTGCTGTGTAAAACTTTGAAAACACTTCTCACCTCTTGCTGTTTTAAAATGTGAAAAACCTGCTTTCCTCTCACTGTTTTAAGCTGTGGAAACCCAGCTCTCCTCTCGCTGTTTTAAACTGTGAAAATCCTGCTCTCCTCTCGCTGATTTAAACTGTGAAAAACCTGCTCACCTCTCGTTGTTTTAAATTGTGAAAAACCTGCACTCCTCTCGCTGTTTTAAACTGTGAAAACTCAGATCTCCTCTCGCTGTTTTAAACTGTGAAAACTCAGCTCTCCTCTCGCTGTTTTAAACTGTGAAAAACCTGCACACCTGTCATTGTTTTAAATTGTGAAAAACCTGCTCTCCTCTGGCTGTTTTAAACTGTGAAAATCGTGCTGTCCTCTCGCTGTTTTAAACTTTGAAATACCAGCTCTCCTCTCGCTGTTTTACCCTGTGAAATTCCTGCTCTCCTCTCGCTGTTTTAAACTGTGAAATTCCTGCTCTCCTCTCGCTGTTTTAAACTGTGAAATTCCTGCTCTCCTCTCGCTGTTTTAAACTGTGAAATTCCTGCTCTCCTCTCACTGTTTTAAACTGTGAAAACCCTGCTCTCCTCTGGCTGTTTTAAACTGTAAATATCGTGCTGTCCTCTCGCTGTTTTAACCTGTGAAATACCAGCTCTCCTCTCGCTGTTTTAACCTGTGAAATTCCTGCTCTCCTCTCGCTGTTTTAAACTGTGAAATTCCTGCTCTCCTCTCGCTGTTTTAAATTGAGAAATTCCTGCTCTCCTCTCGCTGCTTTAAACAGTGAAAACCCTGCTCTCCTCTCGCTGTTTTAAACTGTGAAAAACCTGCTCTCCTATCGCTGTTTTAAACTGTGAAAATCGTGCTGTCCTCCTGCTGTTTTAAACTGTGACAACCCAGCTCTCCTCTCGCTGTTTTAAACTGTGAAAAACATGCGCTCTTCTTGCTGTGTTAAACTTTGAAAACCCTTCTCACCTCTTGCTGTTTTAAAATGTGAAAAACCTGCTTTCCTCTCCCTGTTTTAAGCGGTGGAAACGCAGGTCTCCTCTCGCTGTTTTAAACTGTGAAAATCCTGCTTCCTCTCGCTGATTTAAACTGTGAAAATCCTGCTCTCCTCTCGCAGTTTTAAACTGTGAAATTCCTGCTCTCCTCTCGCTGTTTTAAACTGTGAAATTCCTGCTCACCTCTCGCTGTTTGAAACTGCGAAATTCCTGCTCTCCTCTCGCTGTTTTAAACTGTGAAAACCCAGCTCTCCTCTGGCTGTTTGAAACTGTGAAATTCCTGCTCTCCTCTCGCTGTTTGAAACTGTGAAATTCCTGCTCTCCTCTCGCTGTTTTAAACTGTGAAAAACCTGCTCTCCTCTCGCTGTTTGAAACCGTGAAATTCCTGCTCTCCTCTCGCTGTTTTAAACTGTGAAAATCCTGCTCTCCTCTCGCTGTTTTAAACCGTGAAATTCCTGCTCTCCCGTCGCTGTTTTAAACTGTGAAAATCCTGCTCTCCTCTCGCTGTTTTAAACCGTGAAATTCCTGCTCTCCCGTCGCTGTTTTAAACTGTGAAAATCCTGCTCTCCTCTCGCTGTTTTAAACTGTGAAAACCCTGCTCTCCTCTCGCTGTTTTAATCTGTGAAAACACTGCTCTCGTCTCGCTGTTTTAAGCTGTGAAATTCCTGCTCTCCTCTCGCTGTTTTAAACTGTGAAAACCCTGCTCTCCTCTCGCTGTTTGAAACTGAAAACACTGCTCTCCTCTTGCTGTTTTAAACTGTGAAATTCCTGCTCTCCTCTCGCTGTTTTAAACGGTGAAAACTCAGCTCTCCTCTCGCTGTTTTAATCTGTGAAAAACCTGCTCTCCTATCGCAGTTTTAAACTGTGAAATTCCTGCTCTCCTCTCGCTGTTTTAGACTGTGAAATTCGTGCTCACCTCTCGCTGTTTGAAACTGTGAAATTCCTGCTCTCCTCTCGCTGTTTTAAACTGTGAAAACCCAGCTCTCCGCTCGCTATTTGAAACTCTAAAATTCCTGCTCCCCTCTCGCTGTTTGAAAATGTGAAAAACCTGCTCTCCTCTCGCAGTTTTAAACCGTGAAATTCCTGCTCTCCTCTCGCTGTTTTAAACTGTGAAAATCCTGCTCTCCTCTCGCTGTTTTAATCTGTGAAAACACTACTCTCCTCTCGCTGTTTTAAGTTGTGAAATTCCGGCTCTCCTCTCGCTGTTTTAAACTGTGAAAATCCTGCTCTCCTCTCGCAGTTTTAAACTGTGAAAAACGTGCTCTCCTCTCGCAGTTTTAAACTGTGAAATTCCTGCTCTCCTCTCGCTGTTTGAAACTGTGAAATGCCTGCTCCCCTCTCGCTGTTTTAAACTGTGAAAATCCTGGGTCTCCAGTCGCTGTTTTTAACTGTGAAATCCCTGTTCTCCTCTCGCTGTTTTAAACTGTGAAATTCCTGCTCTCCTCTCGCTGTTTTAAACTGTGAAAATCCTGGGTCTCCACTCGCTGTTTTAAATTGTGAAAACCCAGCTCTCCTCTCACTGTTTTAAACTGTGAAAACCCTGTTCTCCTCTCGCTGTTTTAATCTGCGAAAAACCTGCTCTCCTCTCGCAGTTTTAAACTGTGAAATTCCTGCTCTCCTCTCGCTGTTTTAAACTGTGAAATTCGTGCTCACCTCTCGCTGTTTGAAACTGTTAAATTCCTGCTCTCCTCTCGCTGTTTTAAACTGTGAAAACCATGCTCTCCTCTCGCTGTTTTAAACTGTGAAATTCCTGGTCTCCTCTCTCTGTTTGAAACTGTGAAATTCCTGCTGTCCTCTCGCTGTTTTAAACTGTGAAAACCCAGCTCTCCTCTCGCTGTTTGAAACTGTGAAATTCCTGCTCTCCTCTCGCTGTTTGAAACAGTGAAATTCCTGCTCTCCTCTCGATGTTTTAAACTGTGAAAATCCTGCTCTCCTCTCGCTGTTTTAATCTGTGACAACACTGCTCTCCTCTTGCTGTTTTAAGCTGTGAAATTCCTGCTCTCCTCTCGCTGTTTTAAACTGTGAAAATCCTGCTCTCCTCACGCTGTTTTAATCTGTGAAAACACTGCTCTCCTCTTGCTGTTTTAAGCTGTGAAATTCCTGCTCTCCTCTCGCTGTTTTAAACTGTGAAAACCCTGCTCTCCTCTCGCTTTTTTAATCTGTGAAAAACCCTGCTTTCCTCTCGCTGTTTTAAACTGAGAAATTCCTGCTCTCCTCTCGCTGTTTGAAACTGCGAAATTCGTGCTCACCTCTTGCTGTTTAAAAATGTGAAAACCCTGCTCTCCTCTCGCTGTTTTGAACTGTGAAAAACCTGCTCTCCTCTCGCAGTTTTAAACTGTGAAATTCCTGCTCTCCTCTCGCTGTTTTTAACTGTGAAAACCCTGCTCACCTCTCGCTGTTTTAAAATGTGAAAACCCTGCTCTCCTCTCGCTGTTTAAACTGTGAAAACCCAGCTCTCCTCTCGCTGTTTTAAACTGTGAAAACCCTGCTGTCCTCTTGAGGTTTTAAACTGTGAAAAACCTGCTCTCCTATCGCTGTTTTAAACTGTGAAAATCGTGCTGTCCTCTCGCTGTATTAAACTGTGACAACCCAGCTCTCCTCTCGCTGTTTTAAACTGTGAAAAACATGCGCTCTTCTTGCTGTGTTAAACTTTGAAAACCCTTCTCACCTCTTGCTGTATTAAAATGTGAAAAACCTGCTTTCCTCTCACTGTTTTAAGCGTTGGAAACCCAGCTCTCCTCTCGCTGTTTTAATCTGTGAAAATCCTGCTCTCCTCTCGCTGATTTAAACTGTGAAAAACCTGCTCTCCTCTCGCTGTTTTAAACTGTGAAATTCCTGCTCTCTTCTCGCTGTTTTAAACTGTGAAATTCGTGCTCAGCTCTCGCTGTTTGAAACTGTGAAATTCCTGTTCTCCTCTCGCCGTTTTAAACTGTGAAAACCCAGCTCTCCTCTCGCTGTTTGAAACTGTGAAATTCCTGCTCTCCTCTCGCTGTTTGAAACTGTGAAATTCCTGCTCTCCTCTCGCTGTTTTAAACTGTGAAAAACTTGCTTTCCTCTCACAGTTTGAGACCGTGAAATTCCTGCTCTCCTCTCGCAGTTTTAAACTGTGAAAATCCTGCTCTCCTCTCGCTGTTTTAAACTGTGAAAACACTGCTCATCCTCTCGCTGTTTTAAGCTGTGAAATTCCTGCTCTCCTCTCGCTGTTTTAAACTGTGAAAACCCTGCTCTCCTCTCGATGTTTGAAACTGTGAAAACACTGCTCTCCTCTTGCTGTTTTAAGCTGTGAAATTCCTGCTCTCCTCTCGCTGTTTTAAACTGTGAAAACCCTGCTCTCATCTCGCTGTTTTGAACTGTGAAAAACCTGCTCTCCTCTCGCAGTTTTAAACTGTGAAATTCCTGCTCTCCTCTCGCTGTTTTTAACTGTGAAAACCCTGCTCACATCTCGCTGTTTTAAAATGTGAAAACCCTGCTCTCCTCTCGCTGTTTAAACTGTGAAAACCCAGCTCTCCTCTCACTGTTTTAAACTGTGAAAACCCTGCTGTCCTCTCGCGGTTTTAAACTATGAAAAACCTGCTCTCCTATCGCTGTTTTAAACTGTGAAAATCGTGATGTCCTCTCGCTGTATTAAACTGTGACAACCCAGCTCTCCTCTCGCTGTTTTAAACTGTGAAAAACATGCGCTCTTCTTGCTGTGTTAAACTTTGAAAAGTCTTCTCACCTCTTGCTGTTTTAAAATGTGAAAAACCTGCTTTCCTCTCACTGTTTTAAGCGTTGGAAACCCAGCTCTCCTCTCGCTGTTTTAAACTGTGAAAACCCCACTCTCCTCTCGCAGTTTTGAACTGTGAAATTCCTGCTCTCTTCTCGCTGTTTTAAACTGTGAAAATCCTGCTCTCCTCTCGCTGATTTAAACTGTGAAAAAGCTGCTCTCCTCTCGCAGTTTTAAACTGTGAAATTCCTGCTCTCGTCTCGCTGTTTTAAACTGTGAAATTCGTGCTCACCTCTCACTGTTTGAAACTGTGAAATTCCTGTTCTCCTCTCGCCGTTTTAAACTGTGAAAACTCAGCTCTCCTCTCGCTGTTTGAAACTGTGAAATTCCTGCTCTCCTCGCGCTGTTTGAAACTCTGAAATTCCTGCTCTCCTCTCGCTGTTTTAAACTGTGAAAAACTTGCTTTCCTCTCACTGTTTGAGACCGTGAAATTCCTGCTCTCCTCTCGCTGTTTTAAGCTGTGAAATTCCTTCTCTCCTCTCGCTGTTTTAAACTGTGAAAACCCTGCTCTCCTCTCGCTGTTTGAAACTGTGAAAACACTGCTCTCCTCTTGCTGTTTTAAACTGTGAAATTCCAGCTCTCCTCTCGCTGTTTTAAACTGTAAAAACCCTGCTCTCCTCTCGCTGTTTTAATCTGTGAAAAACCCTGCTCTCCTCTCGCAGTTTTAAACCGAGAAATTCCGGCTCTCCTCTCGCTGTTTGAAACTGTGAAATTCCTGCTCTCCTCTCGCTGTTTTATACTGTGAAAAACCTGCTCTCCTCTCGCAGTTTTAAACCGTGAAATTCATGCTCACCTCTCGCTGTTTTAAACTGTGAAAATCCTGCTCTCCTCTCGCTGTTTTAATCTGTGAAAACACTGCTCCCCTCTTGCTGTTTTAAGCTGTGAAATTCCTGCTCTCCTCTCGCTGTTTTAAACTGTGAAAACCCTGCTCTCCTCTCGCTGTTTTAACCTGTGAAAAACCCTGCTCTCCTCTCGCTGTATTAAATTGAGAAATTCCTGCTCTCCTCTCGCTGTTTTAAACTGTGAAAACCCTGCTCACCTCTCGCTGTTTTAAAATGTGAAAACCCTGCTCTACTCTCGCTGTTTTAAACAGTGAAAACCCACTCTCCTCTCGCTGTTTTAAACTGTGAAAACCCTGCTGTCCTCTCGCTGTTTTAAACTGTGAAAAACCTGCTCTCCTATCGCTGTTTTAAACTGTGAAAATCATGCTGTCGTCTCGATGTTTTAAACTGTGACAACCCAGCTCTCCTCTCGCTGTTGTAAACTTTGAAAAACCTGCTCTCCTCTTGCTGTTTTAAACGGTGAAAACTCAGCTCTCCTCTCACTGTTTTAATCTGTGAAAAACCTGCTCTCCTATCGCAGTTTTAAACTGTGAAATTCCTGCTCTCCTCTCGCTGTTTTAAACTGTGAAATTCGTGCTCACCTCTCGCTGTTTGAAACTGTGAAATTCCTGCTCTCCTCTCGCTGTTGTAAACTGTGAAAACCCAGCTCTCCGCTCGCTATTTGAAACTCTGAAATTCCTGCTCCCCTCTCGCTGTTTGAAACTGTGAAAAACCTGCTCTCCTCTCGCAGTTTTAAACCGTGAAATTCCTGCTCTCCTCTCGCTGTTTTAAACTGTGAAAATCCTGCTCTCCTCTCGCTGTTTTAATCTGTGAAAACACTGCTCTCCTCTCGCTGTTTTAAGTTGTGAAATTCCGGCTCTCCTCTCGCTGTTTTAAACTGTGAAAATCCTGCTCTCCTCTCGCAGTTTTAAACTGTGAAAAACGTGCTCTCCTCTCGCAGTTTTAAACTGTGAAATTCCTGCTCTCCTCTCGCTGTTTGAAACTGTGAAATGCCTGCTCCCCTCTCGCTGTTTTAAACTGTGAAAATCCTGGGTCTCCAGTCGCTGTTTTTAACTCTGAAATCCCTGTTCTCCTCTCGCTGTTTTAAACTGTGAAATTCCTGCTCTCCTCTCGCTGTTTTAAACTGTGAAAATCCTGGGTCTCCACTCGCTGTTTTAAATTGTGAAAACCCAGCTCTCCTCTCACTGTTTTAAACTGTGAAAACCCTGCTCTCCTCTCGCTGTTTTAATCTGCGAAAAACCTGCTCTCCTCTCGCAGTTTTAAACTGTGAAATTCCTGCTCTCCTCTCGCTGTTTTAAACTGTGAAATTCGTGCTCACCTCTCGCTGTTTGAAACTGTTAAATTCCTGCTCTCCTCTCGCTGTTTTAAACTGTGAAAACCATGCTCTCCTCTCGCTGTTTTAAACTGTGAAATTCCTGCTCTCCTCTCGCTGTTTGAAACTGTGAAATTCCTGCTTTCCTCTCGCTGTTTTAAACTGTGAAAACCCAGCTCTCCTCTCGCTGTTTTAAACTGTGAAAATCCTGCTCTCCTCTCGCTGTTTTAATCTGTGACAAAACTGCTCTCCTCTTCCTGTTTTACGCTGTGAAATTCCTGCTCTCCTCTCGCTGTTTTAAACTGTGAAAATCCTGCTCTCCTCACGCTGTTTTAATCTGTGAAAACACTGCTCTCCTCTTGCTGTTTTAAGCTGTGAAATTCCTGCTCTCCTTTCGCTGTTTTAAACTGTGAAAACCCTGCTCTCCTCTCGCTTTTTTAATCTGTGAAAAACCCTGCTTTCCTCTCGCTGTTTTAAACTGAGAAATCCCTGCTCTCCTCTCGCTGTTTGAAACTGCGAAATTCGTGCTCACCTCTTGCTGTTTTAAAATGTGAAAACCCTGCTCTCCTCTCGCTGTTTTGAACTGTGAAAAACCTGCTCTCCTCTCGCAGTTTTAAACTGTGAAATTCCTGCTCTCCTCTCGCTGTTTTTAACTGTGAAAACCCTGCTCACCTCTCGCTGTTTTAAAATGTGAAAACCCTGCTCTCCTCTCGCTGTTTAAACTGTGAAAACCCAGCTCTCCTCTCGCTGTTTTAAACTGTGAAAACCCTGCTGTCCTCTTGCGGTTTTAAACTGTGAAAAACCTGCTCTCCTATCGCTGTTTTAAACTATGAAAATCGTGCTGTCCTCTCGCTGTATTAAACTGTGACAACCCAGCGGTCCTCTCGCTGTTTTAAACTGTGAAAAACATGCGCTCTTCTTGCTGTGTTAAACTTTGAAAACCCTTCTCACCTCTTGCTGTATTAAAATGTGAAAAACCTGCTTTCCTCTCACTGTTTTAAGCGTTGGAAACCCAGCTCTCCTCTCGCTGTTTTAATCTGTGAAAATCCTGCTCTCCTCTCGCTGATTTAAACTGTGAAAAACCTGCTCTCCTCTCGCAGTTTTAAACTGTGAAATTCCTGCTCTCTTCTCGCTGTTTTAAAATGTGAAAACCCTGCTCTCCTCTCGCTGTTTTGAACTGTGAAAAACCTGCTCTCCTCTCGCAGTTTTAAACTGTGAAATTCCTGCTCTCCTCTCGCTGTTTTTAACTGTGAAAACCCTGCTCACCTCTCGCTGTTTTAAAATGTGAAAACCCTGCTCTCCTCTCGCTGTTTAAACTGTGAAAACCCAGCTCTCCTCTCGCTGTTTTAAACTGTGAAAACCCTGCTGTCCTCTTGCGGTTTTAAACTGTGAAAAACCTGCTCTCCTATCGCTGTTTTAAACTGTGAAAATCGTGCTGTCCTCTCGCTGTATTAAACTGTGACAACCCAGCGGTCCTCTCGCTGTTTTAAACTGTGAAAAACATGCGCTCTTCTTGCTGTGTTAAACTTTGAAAACCCTTCTCACCTCTTGCTGTATTAAAATGTGAAAAACCTGCTTTCCTCTCACTGTTTTAAGCGTTGGAAACCCAGCTCTCCTCTCGCTGTTTTAATCTGTGAAAATCCTGCTCTCCTCTCGCTGATTTAAACTGTGAAAAACCTGCTCTCCTCTCGCAGTTTTAAACTGTGAAATTCCTGCTCTCTTCTCGCTGTTTGAAACTGTGAAATTCCTGTTCTCCTCTCGCCGTTTTAAACTGTGAAATCCCAGCTTTCCTCTCGCTGTTTGAAACTGTGAAATTCCTGCTCTCCTCTCGCTGTTTGAAACTGTGAAATTCCTGCTCTCCTCTCGCTGTTTTAAACTGTGAAAAACTTGCTTTCCTCTCACAGTTTGAGACCGTGAAATTCCTGCTCTCCTCTCGCTGTTTTAAACTGTGAAAATCCTGCTCTCCTCTCGCTGTTTTAAACTGTGAAAACACTGCTCTCCTCTCGCTGTTTTAAGCTGTGAAATTCCTGCTCTCCTCTCGCTGTTTTAAACTGTGAAAACCCTGCTCTCCTCTCGCTGTTTTAAACTGTGAAATTCCTGCTCTCCTCTCGCTGTTTTTAACTGTGAAAACCTGCTCACCTCTCGCTGTTTTAAAATGTGAAAACCCTGCTCTCCTCTCGCTGTTTAAACTGTGAAATTCGTGCTGTCCTCTCGCTGTATTAAACTGTGACAACCCAGCTCTCCTCTCGCTGTTTTAAACTGTGAAAAACATGGGCTCTTCTTGCTGTGTTAAACTTTGAAAACCCTTCTCACCTCTTGCTGTTTTAAAATGTGAAAAACCTGCTTTCCTCTCACTGTTTTAAGCGTTGGAAACCCAGCTCTCCTCTCGCTGTTTTAAACTGTGAAAAGCCTGCTCTCCTCTCGCAGTTTTAAACTGTGAAATTCCTGCTCTCTTCTCGCTGTTTTAAACTGTGAAATTCCTGCTCTCCTCTCGCTGTTTTAAACTGTGAAATTCGTGCTCACCTCTCGCTGTTTGAAACTGTGAAATTCCTGTTCTCCTCTCGCCGTTTTAAACTGTGAAAACCCAGCTCTCCTCTCGCTGTTTGAAACTGTGAAATTCCTGCTCTCCTCTCGCTGTTTGAAACTGTGAAATTCCTGCTCTCCTCTCGCTGTTTTAAACTGTGAAAAACTTGCTTTCCTCTCACTGTTTGAGACCGTGAAATTCCTGCTCTCCTCTCGCTGTTTTAAACTGTGAACATCCTGTTCTCATCTCGCTGTTTTATTCTGTGAAAACACTGCTCTCCTCTTGCTGTTTTAAGCTGTGAAATTCCTGCTCTCCTCTCGCTGTTTTAAACTGTGAAAACCCTGCTCTCCTCTCGCTGTTTGAAACTGTGAAAACACTGCTCTCCTCTTGCTGTTTTAAACTGTGAAATTCCTGCTCTCCTCTCGCTGTTTTAAACTGTGAAAACCCTGCTCTCCTCTCGCTGTTTTAATCTGTGAAAAACCCTGCTCTCCTCTCGCAGTTTTAAACCGAGAAATTCCGGCTCTCCTCTCGCTGTTTGAAACTGTGAAATTACTGCTCTCCTCTCGCTGTTTTATACTGTGAAAAACCTGCTCTCCTCTCGCAGTTTTAAACCGTGAAATTCCTGCTCACCTCTCGCTGTTTTAAACTGGGAAAATCCTGCTCTCCTCTCGCTGTTTTAATCTGTGAAAACACTGCTCCCCTCTTGCTGTTTTAAGCTGTGAAATTCCTGCTCTCCTCTCGCTGTTTTAAACAGTGAAAACCCTGCTCTCCTCTCGCTGTTTTAACCTGTGAAAAACCGTGCTCTCCTCTCGCTGTTTTAAACTGAGAAATTCCTGCTCTCCTCTCGCTGTTTTTAACTGTGAAAACACTGCTCACCTCTCGCTGTTTTAAAATGTGAAAACCCTGCTCTACTCTCGCTGTTTTAAACAGTGAAAACCCACTCTCCTCTCGCTGTTTTAAACTGTGAAAACCCTGCTGTCCTCTCGCTGTTTTAAACTGTGAAAAACCTGCTCTCCTATCGCTGTTTTAAACTGTGAAAATCGTGCTGTCCTCTCGATGTTTTAAACTGTGACAACCCAGCTCTCCTCTCGCTGTTGTAAACTTTGAAAAACCTGCTCTCCTCTTGCTGTTTTAAACTTTGAAAAATCAGCACTCCTCTCGCTGTTTAAATCTGTGAAAAACCTGCTCTCCACTGGCAGTTTTAAACTGTGAAATTCCTGCTCTCCTCTCGCTGTTTTAAACTGTGAAATTCGTGCTCACCTCTCGCTGTTTTAAACTGTGAAATTCCTGCTCTCCTCTCGCTGTTTTAAACTGTGAAAACCCAGCTCTCCTCCCGCTATTTGAAACTGTGAAATTCCTGCTTTCCTCTCGCTGTTTGAAACTGTGAAAATCCTGTTCTCCTCTCGCTGTTTTAAACTGTGAAAAACTGCTCTCCTCTCGCAGTTTTAAACTGTGAAATTCCTGCTCTCCTCTCGCAGTTTTAAACTGTGAAAATCCTGCTCTCCTCTCGCTGTTTGAATCAGTGAAAACACTGCTCACATCTCGCTGTTTTAAACTGAGAAATTCCTGCTCTCCTCTCGCTGTTTGAAACTGTGAAATTCGTGTTCTCCTCTCACTGTTTTAAACAGCTAAATTCCGGCTCTCCTCTCGCTGTTTTAAACTGTGAAAAACCTGCTCTCCACTCGCTGTTTTAATCTGTGAAAAACCTGCTCTCCTCTCGCAGTTTTAAACTGTGAAAAACCTGCTCTCCTCTCGCAGTTTTAAGCTGTAAAATTCCTGCTCTCCTCTCGCAGTTTTAAACTGTGAAATTCCTGCTCCCCTCTCGCTGTTTTAAACTGTGAAAATCCAAAGTCTCCAGTCGCTGTTTTTAACTGTGAAATCCCTGTTCTCCTCTCGCTGTTTTAAAATGTGAAATTCCTGCACTCCTCTCGCAGTTTTAAACTGTGAAAATCCTGGGTCTCCAATCGCTGTTTTAAATTGTGAAAACCCTGCTCTCCTCTCACTGTTTTAAACTGTGAAAACCCTGCTCTCCTCTCGCTGTTTTAATCTGCGAAAAACCTGCTCTCCTCTCACAGTTTTAAACTGTGAAATTCCTGCTCTCCTCTCGCTGTTTTAAACTGTGAAATTCGTGCTCACCTCTCGCTGTTTGAAACTGTTAAATTCCTGCTCTTCTCTCGCTGTTTTAAACTGTGAAAACCCAGCTCTCCTCTCGCTGTTTTAAACTGTGAAATTCCTGCTCTCCTCTCGCTGTTTGAAACTGTGAAATTCCTGCTGTCCTCTCGCTGTTTTAAACTGTGAAAACCCAGCTCTCCTCTCGCTGTGTTAAACTGTGAAATTCCTGCTCTCCTCTCGCTGTTTTAAACTGTGAAATTCCTGCTCTCCTCTCGCTGTTTTAAACTGTGAAAATCCTGCTCTCCTCTCGCTGTTTCAATCTGTGACAACACTGCTCTCCTCTTGCTGTTTTAAGCTGTGAAATTCCTGCTCTCCTCTCGCTGTTTTAAACTGTGAAAATCCTGCTCTCCTCACGCTGTTTTAATCTGTGAAAAACCTGCTCTCCACTGGCAGTTTGAAACTGTGAAATTCGTGCTCTCCTCTCACTGTTTTAAACAGCTAAATTCCGGCTCTCCTCTCGCTGTTTTAAACTGTGAAAAACCTGCTCTCCACTCGCTGTTTTAATCTGTGAAAAACCTGCTCTCCTCTCGCAGTTTTAAGCTGTAAAATTCCTGCTCTCCTCTCGCTGTTTTAAATTGTGAAATTCCTGCTCCCCTCTCGCTGTTTTAAACTGTGAAAATCCAAAGTCTCCAGTCGCTGTTTTTAACTGTGAAATCCCTGTTCTCCTCTCGCTGTTTTAAACTGTGAAATTTCTGCTCTCCTTTCGCTGTTTTAAACTTTGAAATTTCTGCTCTACTCTCGCTGTTTTAAACTGTGAAATTCCTGCTCTCCTCTCGCTGTTTTAAACTGTGAAAATCCTGCTCTCCTCTCGCTGTTTTAATCTGTGAAAAACCTGCTCTCCTCTCGCAGTTTTAAACTGTGAAATTCCTGCTCTCCTCTCGCTGTTTTAAACTGTGAAATTCGTGCTCACCTCTCGCTGTTTTAAACTGTGAAATTCCTGCTCACCTCTCGCTGTTTTAAACTGTGAAAACCCTGCTCTCCTCTCGCTGTTTTAAACTGTGAAATACCTGCTCTCCTCTCGCAGTTTTAAACTGTGAAATTCCTGCTCTCCTCTCGCTGTTTTAAACTGTGAAAATCCTGGGTCTCCACTCGCTGTTTATATCTGTGAAAAACCTACTCTCAATTCCCTGTTTTAAACTGTGAAAAACCTGCTCTCCTCTCGCTGTTTTAAACTGTGAAAACGCTGCTCTCCTCTCGCTGTTTTAATCTGTGAAAAACCTGCTCTCCTCTCGCAGTTTTAAACTGTGAAATTCCTGCTCTCCTCTCGCTGTTTTAAACTGTGAAAACCCTGCTCACCTCTCGCTGTTTTAAAATGTGAAAACCCTGCTCTCCTCTCGCTGTTTTAAACTGTGAAAACCCACTCTCCTCTCGCTGTTTTAAACTGTGAAAACCCTGCTGTCCTCTCGCTGTTTTAAACTGTGAAAAACCTGCTCTCCTATCGCTGTTTTAAACTGTGAAAATCGTGCTGTCCTCTCGCTGTTTTAAACTGTGACAATCCAGCCATCCTCTCGCTGTTTTAAACTGTGAAAACTCAGCTCTCCTCTCGCTGTTTTAAACTGTGAAAATTCAGCTCTCCTCTCGCTGTTTTAAACTGTGAAAAACCTGCACACCTGTCATTGTTTTAAATTGTGAAAAAACTGCTCTCCTCTGGCTGTTTTAAACTGTGAAAATCGTGCTGTCCTCTCGCTGTTTTAAACTTTGAAATACCAGCTCTCCTCTCGCTGTTTTAACCTGTGAAATTCCTGCTCTCCTCTCGCTGTTTTAAACTGTGAAATTCCTGCTGTCCTCTCGCTCTTTTAAACTGTGAAATTCCTGCTCTCCTCTCACTGTTTTAAACTGTGAAAACCCTGCTCTCCTCTGGCTGTTTTAAACTGTAAAAATAGTGCTGTCCTCTCGCTGTTTTAAACTGTGAAATACCAGCTCTCCTCTCGCTGTTTTAACCTGTGAAATTCCTGCTCTCCTCTCGCTGTTTTAAACTGTGAAATTCCTGCTCTCCTCTCGCTGTTTGAAACTGTGAAAACACTGCTCTCCTCTTACTGTTTTAAACTGTGAAATTCCTGCTCTCCTCTCGCTGTTTTAAACTGTGAAATTCGTGCTCACCTCTCGCTGTTTGAAACTGTTAAATTCCTGCTCTCCTCTCGCTGTTTTAAACTGTGAAAACCCAGCTCTCCTCTCGCTGTTTTAAACTGTGAAATTCCTGCTCTCCTCTCGCTGTTTGAAACTGTGAAATTCCTGCTGTCCTCTCGCTGTTTTAAACTGTGAAAACCCAGCTCTCCTCTCGCTGTTTTAAACTGTGAAAACCCTGCTCTCCTCTCGCTGTTTTAATCTGCGAAAGACCTGCTCTCCTCTCACAGTTTTAAACTGTGAAATTCCTGCTCTCCTCTCGCTGTTTTAAACTGTGAAATTCGTGCTCACCTCTCGCTGTTTGAAACTGTTAAATTCTGCTCTCCTCTCGCTGTTTTAAACTGTGAAAACCCAGCTCTCCTCTCGCTGTTTTAGACTGTGAAATTCCTGCTCTCCTCTCGCTGTTTGAAACGGTGAAATTCCTGCTGTCCTCTCGCTGTTTTAAACTGTGAAAACCCAGCTCTCCTCTCGCTGTGTTAAACTGTGAAATTCCTGCTCTCCTCTCGCTGTTTTAAACTTTGAAATTCCTGCTCTCCTCTCGCTGTTTTAAACTGTGAAAATCCTGCTCTCCTCTCGCTGTTTCAATCTGTGACAACACTGCTCTCCTCTTGCTGTTTTAAGCTGTGAAATTCCTGCTCTCCTCTCGCTGTTTTAAACTGTGAAAATCCTGCTCTCCTCACGCTGTTTTAATCTGTGAAAAACCTGCTCTCCACTGGCAGTTTGAAACTGTGAAATTCGTGCTCTCCTCTCACTGTTTTAAACAGCTAAATTCCGGCTCTCCTCTCGCTGTTTTAAACTGTGAAAAACCTGCTCTCCACTCGCTGTTTTAATCTGTGAAAAACCTGCTCTCCTCTCGCAGTTTTAAGCTGTAAAATTCCTGCTCTCCTCTCGCTGTTTTAAATTGTGAAATTCCTGCTCCCCTCTCGCTGTTTTAAACTGTGAAAATCCAAAGTCTCCAGTCGCTGTTTTTAACTGTGAAATCCCTGTTCTCCTCTCGCTGTTTTAAACTGTGAAATTTCTGCTCTCCTTTCGCTGTTTTAAACTTTGAAATTTCTGCTCTACTCTCGCTGTTTTAAACTGTGAAATTCCTGCTCTCCTCTCGCTGTTTTAAACTGTGAAAATCCTGCTCTCCTCTCGCTGTTTTAATCTGTGAAAAACCTGCTCTCCTCTCGCAGTTTTAAACTGTGAAATTCCTGCTCTCCTCTCGCTGTATTAAACTGTGAAATTCGTGCTCACCTCTCGCTGTTTTAAACTGTGAAATTCCTGCTCACCTCTCGCTGTTTTAAACTGTGAAAACCCTGCTCTCCTCTCGCTGTTTTAAACTGTGAAATACCTGCTCTCCTCTCGCAGTTTTAAACTGTGAAATTCCTGCTCTCCTCTCGCTGTTTTAAACTGTGAAAATCCTGGGTCTCCACTCGCTGTTTATATCTGTGAAAAACCTACTCTCAATTCCCTGTTTTAAACTGTGAAAAACCTGCTCTCCTCTCGCTGTTTTAAACTGTGAAAACGCTGCTCTCCTCTCGCTGTTTTAATCTGTGAAAAACCTGCTCTCCTCTCGCAGTTTTAAACTGTGAAATTCCTGCTCTCCTCTCGCTGTTTTAAACTGTGAAAACCCTGCTCACCTCTCGCTGTTTTAAAATGTGAAAACCCTGCTCTCCTCTCGCTGTTTTAAACTGTGAAAACCCACTCTCCTCTCGCTGTTTTAAACTGTGAAAACCCTGCTGTCCTCTCGCTGTTTTAAACTGTGAAAAACCTGCTCTCCTATCGCTGTTTTAAACTGTGAAAATCGTGCTGTCCTCTCGCTGTTTTAAACTGTGACAATCCAGCCATCCTCTCGCTGTTTTAAACTGTGAAAACTCAGCTCTCCTCTCGCTGTTTTAAACTGTGAAAATTCAGCTCTCCTCTCGCTGTTTTAAACTGTGAAAAACCTGCACACCTGTCATTGTTTTAAATTGTGAAAAACCTGCTCTCCTCTGGCTGTTTTAAACTGTGAAAATCGTGCTGTCCTCTCGCTGTTTTAAACTTTGAAATACCAGCTCTCCTCTCGCTGTTTTAACCTGTGAAATTCCTGCTCTCCTCTCGCTGTTTTAAACTGTGAAATTCCTGCTGTCCTCTCGCTCTTTTAAACTGTGAAATTCCTGCTCTCCTCTCACTGTTTTAAACTGTGAAAACCCTGCTCTCCTCTGGCTGTTTTAAACTGTAAAAATAGTGCTGTCCTCTCGCTGTTTTAAACTGTGAAATACCAGCTCTCCTCTCGCTGTTTTAACCTGTGAAATTCCTGCTCTCCTCTCGCTGTTTTAAACTGTGAAATTCCTGCTCTCCTCTCGCTGTTTGAAACTGTGAAAACACTGCTCTCCTCTTGCTGTTTTAAACTGTGAAATTCCTGCTCTCCTCTCGCTGTTTTAAACTGTGAAATTCGTGCTCACCTCTCGCTGTTTGAAACTGTTAAATTCCTGCTCTCCTCTCGCTGTTTTAAACTGTGAAAACCCAGCTCTCCTCTCGCTGTTTTAAACTGTGAAATTCCTGCTCTCCTCTCGCTGTTTGAAACTGTGAAATTCCTGCTGTCCTCTCGCTGTTTTAAACTGTGAAAACCCAGCTCTCCTCTCGCTGTTTTAAACTGTGAAAACCCTGCTCTCCTCTCGCTGTTTTAATCTGCGAAAGACCAGCTCTCCTCTCACAGTTTTAAACTGTGAAATTCCTGCTCTCCTCTCGCTGTTTTAAACTGTGAAATTCGTGCTCACCTCTCGCTGTTTGAAACTGTTAAATTCTGCTCTCCTCTCGCTGTTTTAAACTGTGAAAACCCAGCTCTCCTCTCGCTGTTTTAAACTGTGAAATTCCTGCTCTCCTCTCGCTGTTTGAAACGGTGAAATTCCTGCTGTCCTCTCGCTGTTTTAAACTGTGAAAACCCAGCTCTCCTCTCGCTGTGTTAAACTGTGAAATTCCTGCTCTCCTCTCGCTGTTTTAAACTTTGAAATTCCTGCTCTCCTCTCGCTGTTTTAAACTGTGAAAATCCTGCTCTCCTCTCGCTGTTTCAATCTGTGACAACACTGCTCTCCTCTTGCTGTTTTAAGCTGTGAAATTCCTGCTCTCCTCTCGCTGTTTTAAACTGTGAAAATCCTGCTCTCCTCACGCTGTTTTAATCTGTGAAAAACCTGCTCTCCACTGGCAGTTTGAAACTGTGAAATTCGTGCTCTCCTCTCACTGTTTTAAACAGCTAAATTCCGGCTCTCCTCTCGCTGTTTTAAACTGTGAAAAACCTGCTCTCCACTCGCTGTTTTAATCTGTGAAAAACCTGCTCTCCTCTCGCAGTTTTAAGCTGTAAAATTCCTGCTCTCCTCTCGCTGTTTTAAATTGTGAAATTCCTGCTCCCCTCTCGCTGTTTTAAACTGTGAAAATCCAAAGTCTCCAGTCGCTGTTTTTAACTGTGAAATCCCTGTTCTCCTCTCGCTGTTTTAAACTGTGAAATTTCTGCTCTCCTTTCGCTGTTTTAAACTTTGAAATTCCTGCTCTCCTCTCGCTGTTTTAAACTGTGAAAATCCTGGGTCTCCACTCGCTGTTTATAACTGTGAAAAACCTACTCTCAACTCCCTGTTTTAAACTGTGAAAAACCTGCTCTCCTCTCGCTGTTTTAAACTGTGAAAACGCTGCTCTCCTCTCGCTGTTTTAATCTGTGAAAAACCTGCTCTCCTCTCGCAGTTTTAAACTGTGAAATTCCTGCTCTCCTCTCGCTGTTTTAAACTGTGAAAACCCTGCTCACCTCTCGCTGTTTTAAAATGTGAAAACCCTGCTCTCCTCTCGCTGTTTTAAACTGTGAAAACCCACTCTCCTCTCGCTGTTTTAAACTGTGAAAACCCTGTTGTCCTCTCGCTGTTTTAAACTGTGAAAAACCTGCTCTCCTATCGCTGTTTTAAACTGTGAAAATCGTGCTGTCCTCTCGCTGTTTTAAACTGTGACAATCCAGCCATCCTCTCGCTGTTTTAAACTGTGAAAACTCAGCTCTCCTCTCGCTGTTTTAAACTGTGAAAACTCAGCTCTCCTCTCGCTGTTTTAAACTGTGAAAAACCTGCACACCTGTCATTGTTTTAAATTGTGAAAAACCTGCTCTCCTCTGGCTGTTTTAAACTGTGAAAATCGTGCTGTCCTCTCGCTGTTTTAAACTTTGAAATACCAGCTCTCCTCTTGCTGTTTTAACCTGTGAAATTCCTGCTCTCCTCTCGCTGTTTTAAACTGTGAAATTCCTGCTGTCCTCTCGCTCTTTTAAACTGTGAAATTCCTGCTCTCCTCTCACTGTTTTAAACTGTGAAATTCCTGCTCTCCTCTCGCTGTTTGAAACTGTGAAAACACTGCTCTCCTCTTGCTGTTTTAAACTGTGAAATTCCTGCTCTCCTCTCGCTGTTTTAAACTGTGAAAACCCAGCTCACCTCTCGCTGTTTTAATCTGTGAAAAACCCTGCTCTCCTCTCGCAGTTTTAAACCGAGAAATTCCGGCTCTCCTCTCGCTGTTTGAAACTGTGAAATTCCTGCTCTCCTCTCGCTGTTTTATACTGTGAAAACCCTGCTCTCCTCTCGCTGTTTGAAACTGTGAAAACACTGCTCTCCTCTTGCTGTTTTAAGCTGTGAAATTCCTGCTCTCCTCTCGCTGTTTTAAACTGTGAAAACCCTGCTCTCCTCTCGCTGTTTTGAACTGTGAAAAACCTGCTCTCCTCTCGCAGTTTTAAACTGTGAAATTCCTGCTCTCCTCTCGCTGTTTTTAACTGTGAAAACCCTGCTCACCTCTCGCTGTTTTAAAATGTGAAAACCCTGCTCTCCTCTCGCTGTTTAAACTGTGAAAACCCAGCTCTCCTCTCACTGTTTTAAACTGTGAAAACCCTGCTGTCCTCTCGCGGTTTTAAACTGTGAAAAACCTGCTCTCCTATCGCTGTTTTAAACTGTGAAAATCGTGCTGTCCTCTCGCTGTATTAAACTGTGACAACCCAGCTCTCCTCTCGCTGTTTTAAACTGTGAAAAACATGCGCTCTTCTTGCTGTGTTAAACTTTGAAAACCCTTCTCACCTCTTGCTGTTTTAAAATGTGAAAAACCTGCTTTCCTCTCACTGTTTTAAGCGTTGGAAACCCAGCTCTCCTCTCGCTGTTTTAAACTGTGAAGAACCTGCTCTCCTCTCGCAGTTTTAAACTGTGAAATTCCTGCTCTCTTCTCGCTGTTTTAAACTGTGAAAATCCTGCTCTCCTCTCGCTGATTTAAACTGTGAAAAAGCTGCTCTCCTCTCGCAGTTTTAAACGGTGAAATTCCTGCTCTCCTCTCGCTGTTTTAAACTGTGAAATTCGTGCTCACCTCTCGCTGTTTGAAACTGTGAAATTCCTGTTCTCCTCTCGCCGTTTTAAACTGTGAAAACCCAGCTCTCCTCTCGCTGTTTGAAACTGTGAAATTCCTGCTCTCCTCTCGCTGTTTGAAACTGTGAAATTCCTGCTCTCCTCTCGCTGTTTTAAACTGTGAAAAACTTGCTTTCCTCTCACTGTTTGAGACCGTGAAATTCCTGCTCTCCTCTCGCTGTTTTAAACTGTGAAAATCCTGTTCTCTTCTCGCTGTTTTATTCTGTGAAAACACTGCTCTCCTCTTGCTGTTTTAAGCTGTGAAATTCCTGCTCTCCTCTCGCTGTTTTAAACTGTGAAAACCCTGCTCTCCTCTCGCTGTTTGAAACTGTGAAAACACTGCTCTCCTCTTGCTGTTTTAAACTGTGAAATTCCTGCTCTCCTCTCGCTGTTTTAAACTGTGAAAACCCTGCTCTCCTCTCGCTGTTTTAATCTGTGAAAAACCCTGCTCTCCTCTCGCAGTTTTAAACCGAGAAATTCCGGCTCTCCTCTCGCTGTTTGAAACTGTGAAATTCCTGCTCTCCTCTCGCTGTTTTATACTGTGAAAAACCTGCTCTCCTCTCGCAGTTTTAAACCGTGAAATTCCTGCTCACCTCTCGCTGTTTTAAACTGGGAAAATCCTGCTCTCCTCTCGCTGTTTTAATCTGTGAAAACACTGCTCCCCTCTTGCTGTTTTAAGCTGTGAAATTCCTGCTCTCCTCTCGCTGTTTTAAACAGTGAAAACCCTGCTCTCCTCTCGCTGTTTTAACCTGTGAAAAACCCTGCTCTCCTCTCGCTGTTTTAAACTGAGAAATTCCTGCTCTCCTCTCGCTGTTTTTAACTGTGAAAACCCTGCTCACCTCTCGCTGTTTTAAAATGTGAAAACCCTGCTCTACTCTCGCTGTTTTAAACAGTGAAAACCCACTCTCCTCTCGCTGTTTTAAACTGTGAAAACCCTTCTGTCCTTTCGCTGTTTTAAACTGTGAAAAACCTGCTCTCCTATCGCTGTTTTAAACTGTGAAAATCGTGCTGTCCTCTCGATGTTTTAAACTGTGACAACCCAGCTCTCCTCTCGCTGTTGTAAACTTTGAAAAACCTGCTCTCCTCTTGCTGTTTTAAACTTTGAAAACTCAGCACTCCTCTCGCTGTTTAAATCTGTGAAAAACCTGCTCTCCACTGGCAGTTTTAAACTGTGAAATTCCTGCTCTCCTCTCGCTGTTTTAAACTGTGAAATTCGTGCTCACCTCTCGCTGTTTGAAACTGTGAAATTCCTGCTCTCCTCTCGCTGTTTTAAACTGTGAAAACCCAGCTCTCCTCCCGCTATTTGAAACTGTGAAATTCCTGCTTTCCTCTCGCTGTTTGAAACTGTGAAATTCCAGTTCTCCTCTCGCTGTTTTGAACTGTGAAAAACTGCTCTCCTCTCGCAGTTTTAAACCGTGAAATTCCTGCTCTCCTCTCGCAGTTTTAAACTGTGAAAATCCTGCTCTACTCTCGCTGTTTTAATCAGTGAAAACACTGCTCACCTCTCGCTGTTTTAAGCTGAGAAATTCCTGCTCTCCTCTCGCTGTTTGAAACTGTGAAATTCGTGCTCTCCTCTCACTGTTTTAAACAGCTAAATTCCGGCTCTCCTCTCGCTGTTTTAAACTGTGAAAAACCTGCTCTCCACTCGCTGTTTTAATCTGTGAAAAACCTGCTCTCCTCTGGCAGTTTTAAACTGTGAAAAACCTGCTCTCCTCTCACAGTTTTAAGCTGTAAAATTCCTGCTCTCCTCTCGCTGTTTTAAACTGTGAAATTCCTGCTCCCCTCTCGCTGTTTTAAACTGTGAAAATCCAAAGTCTCCAGTCGCTGATTTTAACTGTGAAATCCCTGTTCTCCTCTCGCTGTTTTAAACTGTGAAATTCCTGCTCTCCTCTCACTGTTTTAAACTGTGAAAACCCTGCTCTCCTCTCGCTGTTTTAATCTGCGAAAAACCTGCTCTCCTCTCACAGTTTTAAACTGTGAAATTCCTGCTCTCCTCTCGCTTTTTTAAACTGTGAAATTCGTGCTCACCTCTCGCTGTTTGAAACTGTTAAATTCCTGCTCTCCTCTCGCTGTTTTAAACTGTGAAAACCCAGCTCTCCTCTCGCTGTTTTAAACTGTGAAATTCCTGCTCTCCTCTCGCTGTTTGAAACTGTGAAATTCCTGCTGTCCTCTCGCTGTTTTAAACTGTGAAAACCCAGCTCTCCTCTCGCTGTTTTAAACTGTGAAATTCCTGCTCTCCTCTCGCTGTTTTAAACTGTGAAAATCCTGCTCTCCTCTCGCTGTTTCAATCTGTGACAACACTGCTCTCCTCTTGCTGTTTTAAGCTATGAAATTCCTGCTCTCCTCTCGCTGTTTTAAACTGTGAAAATCCTGCTCTCCTCACGCTGTTTTAATCTGTGAAAAACCTGCTCTCCACTGGCAGTTTGAAACTGTGAAATTCGTGCTCTCCTCTCACTGTTTTAAACAGCTAAATTCCGGCTCTCCTCTCGCTGTTTTAAACTGTGAAAAACCTGCTCTCCACTCGCTGTTTTAATCTGTGAAAAACCTGCTCTCCTCTCGCAGTTTTAAGTTGTAAAATTCCTGCTCTCCTCTCGCTGTTTTAAATTGTGAAATTCCTGCTCCCCTCTCGCTGTTTTAAACTGTGAAAATCCAAAGTCTCCAGTCGCTGTTTTTAACTGTGAAATCCCTGTTCTCCTCTCGCTGTTTTAAACTGTGAAATTTCTGCTCTCCTTTCGCTGTTTTAAACTTTGAAATTTCTGCTCTACTCTCGCTGTTTTAAACTGTGAAATTCCTGCTCTCCTCTCGCTGTTTTAAACTGTGAAAATCCTGCTCTCCTCTCGCTGTTTTAATCTGTGAAAAACCTGTTCTCCTCTCGCAGTTTTAAACTGTGAAATTCCTGCTCTCCTCTCGCTGTTTTAAACTGTGAAATTCGTGCTCACCTCTCGCTGTTTTAAACTGTGAAATTCCTGCTCACCTCTCGCTGTTTTAAACTGTGAAAACCCTGCTCTCCTCTCGCTGTTTTAAACTGTGAAATTCCTGCTCTCCTCTCGCTGTTTTAAACTGTGAAAATCCTGGGTCTCCACTCGCTGTTTATAACTGTGAAAAACCTACTCTCAACTCCCTGTTTTAAACTGTGAAAAACCTGCTCTCCTCTCGCTGTTTTAAACTGTGAAAACGCTGCTCTCCTCTCGCTGTTTTAATCTGTGAAAAACCTGCTCTCCTCTCGCAGTTTTAAACTGGGAAATTCCTGCTCTCCTCTCGCTGTTTTAAACTGTGAAAACCCTGCTCACCTCTCGCTGTTTTAAAATGTGAAAACCCTGCTCTCCTCTCGCTGTTTTAAACTGTGAAAACCCACTCTCCTCTCGCTGTTTTAAACTGTGAAAACCCTGTTGTCCTCTCGCTGTTTTAAACTGTGAAAAACCTGCTCTCCTATCGCTGTTTTAAACTGTGAAAATCGTGCTGTCCTCTCGCTGTTTTAAACTGTGACAATCCAGCCATCCTCTCGCTGTTTTAAACTGTGAAAACTCAGCTCTCCTCTCGCTGTTTTAAACTGTGAAAACTCAGCTCTCCTCTCGCTGTTTTAAACTGTGAAAAACCTGCACACCTGTCATTGTTTTAAATTGTGAAAAACCTGCTCTCCTCTGGCTGTTTTAAACTGTGAAAATCGTGCTGTCCTCTCGCTGTTTTAAACTTTGAAATACCAGCTCTCCTCTTGCTGTTTTAACCTGTGAAATTCCTGCTCTCCTCTCGCTGTTTTAAACTGTGAAATTCCTGCTGTCCTCTCGCTCTTTTAAACTGTGAAATTCCTGCTCTCCTCTCACTGTTTTAAACTGTGAAAACCCTGCTCTCCTCTGGCTGTTTTAAACTGTAAAAATAGTGCTGTCCTCTCGCTGTTTTAAACTGTGAAATTCCTGCTCTCCTCTCGCTGTTTTAACCTGTGAAATTCCTGCTCTCCTCTCGCTGTTTTAAACTGTGAAATTCCTGCTCTCCTCTCGCTGTTTGAAACTGTGAAAACACTGCTCTCCTCTTGCTGTTTTAAACTGTGAAATTCCTGCTCTCCTCTCGCTGTTTTAAACTGTGAAATTCGTTCTCACCTCTCGCTGTTTGAAACTGTTAAATTCCTGCTCTCCTCTCGCTGTTTTAAACTGTGAAAACCCAGCTCTCCTCTCGCTGTTTTAAACTGTGAAATTCCTGCTCTCCTCTCGCTGTTTGAAACTGTGAAATTCCTGCTGTCCTCTCGCTGTTTTAAACTGTGAAAACCCAGCTCTCCTCTCGCTGTTTTAAACTGTGAAATTCCTGCTCTCCTCTCGCTGTTTTAAACTGTGAAATTCCTGCTCTCCTCTCGCTGTTTTAAACTGTGAAAATCCTGCTCTCCTCTCACTGTTTCAATCTGTGACAACACTGCTCTCCTCTTGCTGTTTTAAGCTGTGAAATTCCTGCTCTCCTCTCGCTGTTTTAAACTGTGAAAATCCTGCTCTCCTCACGCTGTTTTAATCTGTGAAAAACCTGCTCTCCACTGGCAGTTTGAAACTGTGAAATTCGTGCTCTCCTCTCACTGTTTTAAACAGCTAAATTCCGGCTCTCCTCTCGCTGTTTTAAACTGTGAAAAACCTGCTCTCCAACCGCTGTTTTAATCTGTGAAAAACCTGCTCTCCTCTCGCAGTTTTAAGCTGTAAAATTCCTGCTCTCCTCTCGCTGTTTTAAATTGTGAAATTCCTGCTCCCCTCTCGCTGTTTTAAACTGTGAAAATCCAAAGTCTCCAGTCGCTGTTTTAAACTTTGAAATTTCTGCTCTACTCTCGCTGTTTTAAACTGTGAAATTCCTGCTCTCCTCTCGCTGTTTTAAACTGTGAAAATCCTGCTCTCCTCTCGCTGTTTTAATCTGTGAAAAACCTGCTCTCCTCTCGCAGTTTTAAACTGTGAAATTCCTGCTCTCCTCTCGCTGTTTTAAACTGTGAAATTTGTGCTCACCTCTCGCTGTTTTAAACTGTGAAATTCCTGCTCACCTCTCGCTGTTTTAAACTGTGAAAACCCAGCTCTCCTCTCGCTGTTTTAAACTGTGAAATACCTGCTCTCCTCTCGCAGTTTTAAACTGTGAAATTCCTGCTCTCCTCTCGCTGTTTTAAACTGTGAAAATCCTGGGTCTCCACTCGCTGTTTTAAACTGTGAAAAACCTACTCTCAACTCCCTGTTTTAAACTGTGAAAAACCTGCTCTCCTCTCGCTGTTTTA
This sequence comes from Isurus oxyrinchus, assembly GCA_026770705.1. Lineage (NCBI taxonomy): Eukaryota > Metazoa > Chordata > Chondrichthyes > Lamniformes > Lamnidae > Isurus > Isurus oxyrinchus. Next base: position 32,242 of record JANJGN010001828.1, on the reverse strand, counting down.
AACTATGAAAACGCTGCTCTCCTCTCGATGCTTTAATCTGTGAAAAACCTGCTCTCCTCTCGCAGTTTTAAACTGTGAAATTCCTGCTCTCCTCTCGCTGTTTTAAACTGTGAAAACCCTGCTCACCTCTCGCTGTTTTAAAATGTGAAAACCCTGCTCTCCTCTCGCTGTTTTAAACTGTGAAAACCCACTCTCCTCTCGCTGTTTTAAACTGTGAAAACCCTGCTGTCCTCTCGCTGTTTTAAACTGTGAAAAACCTGCTCTCCTATCGCTGTTTTAAACTGTGAAAATCGTGCTGTCCTCTCGCTGTTTTAAACTGTGACAATCCAGCCATCCTCTCGCTGTTTTAAGCTGTGAAAACTCAGCTCTCCTCTCGCTGTTTTAAACTGTGAAAACTCAGCTCTCCTCTCGCTGTTTTAAACTGTGAAAAACCTGCACACCTGTCATTGTTTTAAATTGTGAAAAACCTGCTCTCCTCTGGCTGTTTTAAACTGAGAAAATCGTGCTGTCCTCTCGCTGTTTTAAACTTTGAAATACCAGCTCTCCTCTCGCTGTTTTAACCTGTGAAATTCCTGCTCTCCTCTCGCTGTTTTAAACTGTGAAAATCCAAAGTCTCCAGTCGCTGTTTTTAACTGTGAAATCCCTGTTCTCCTCTCGCTGTTTTAAACTGTGAAATTTCTGCTCTCCTTTCGCTGTTTTAAACTTTGAAATTTCTGCTCTACTCTCGCTGTTTTAAACTGTGAAATTCCTGCTCTCCTCTCGCTGTTTTAAACTGTGAAAATCCTGCTCTCCTCTCGCTGTTTTAATCTGTGAAAAACCTGTTCTCCTCTCGCAGTTTTAAACTGTGAAATTCCTGCTCTCCTCTCGCTGTTTTAAACTGTGAAATTCGTGCTCACCTCTCGCTGTTTTAAACTGTGAAATTCCTGCTCACCTCTCGCTGTTTTAAACTGTGAAAACCCTGCTCTCCTCTCGCTGTTTTAAACTGTGAAATTCCTGCTCTCCTCTCGCTGTTTTAAACTGTGAAAATCCTGGGTCTCCACTCGCTGTTTATAACTGTGAAAAACCTACTCTCAACTCCCTGTTTTAAACTGTGAAAAACCTGCTCTCCTCTCGCTGTTTTAAACTGTGAAAACGCTGCTCTCCTCTCGCTGTTTTAATCTGTGAAAAACCTGCTCTCCTCTCGCAGTTTTAAACTGGGAAATTCCTGCTCTCCTCTCGCTGTTTTAAACTGTGAAAACCCTGCTCACCTCTCGCTGTTTTAAAATGTGAAAACCCTGCTCTCCTCTCGCTGTTTTAAACTGTGAAAACCCACTCTCCTCTCGCTGTTTTAAACTGTGAAAACCCTGTTGTCCTCTCGCTGTTTTAAACTGTGAAAAACCTGCTCTCCTATCGCTGTTTTAAACTGTGAAAATCGTGCTGTCCTCTCGCTGTTTTAAACTGTGACAATCCAGCCATCCTCTCGCTGTTTTAAACTGTGAAAACTCAGCTCTCCTCTCGCTGTTTTAAACTGTGAAAACTCAGCTCTCCTCTCGCTGTTTTAAACTGTGAAAAACCTGCACACCTGTCATTGTTTTAAATTGTGAAAAACCTGCTCTCCTCTGGCTGTTTTAAACTGTGAAAATCGTGCTGTCCTCTCGCTGTTTTAAACTTTGAAATACCAGCTCTCCTCTTGCTGTTTTAACCTGTGAAATTCCTGCTCTCCTCTCGCTGTTTTAAACTGTGAAATTCCTGCTGTCCTCTCGCTCTTTTAAACTGTGAAATTCCTGCTCTCCTCTCACTGTTTTAAACTGTGAAAACCCTGCTCTCCTCTGGCTGTTTTAAACTGTAAAAATAGTGCTGTCCTCTCGCTGTTTTAAACTGTGAAATTCCTGCTCTCCTCTCGCTGTTTTAACCTGTGAAATTCCTGCTCTCCTCTCGCTGTTTTAAACTGTGAAATTCCTGCTCTCCTCTCGCTGTTTGAAACTGTGAAAACACTGCTCTCCTCTTGCTGTTTTAAACTGTGAAATTCCTGCTCTCCTCTCGCTGTTTTAAACTGTGAAATTCGTTCTCACCTCTCGCTGTTTGAAACTGTTAAATTCCTGCTCTCCTCTCGCTGTTTTAAACTGTGAAAACCCAGCTCTCCTCTCGCTGTTTTAAACTGTGAAATTCCTGCTCTCCTCTCGCTGTTTGAAACTGTGAAATTCCTGCTGTCCTCTCGCTGTTTTAAACTGTGAAAACCCAGCTCTCCTCTCGCTGTTTTAAACTGTGAAATTCCTGCTCTCCTCTCGCTGTTTTAAACTGTGAAATTCCTGCTCTCCTCTCGCTGTTTTAAACTGTGAAAATCCTGCTCTCCTCTCACTGTTTCAATCTGTGACAACACTGCTCTCCTCTTGCTGTTTTAAGCTGTGAAATTCCTGCTCTCCTCTCGCTGTTTTAAACTGTGAAAATCCTGCTCTCCTCACGCTGTTTTAATCTGTGAAAAACCTGCTCTCCACTGGCAGTTTGAAACTGTGAAATTCGTGCTCTCCTCTCACTGTTTTAAACAGCTAAATTCCGGCTCTCCTCTCGCTGTTTTAAACTGTGAAAAACCTGCTCTCCAACCGCTGTTTTAATCTGTGAAAAACCTGCTCTCCTCTCGCAGTTTTAAGCTGTAAAATTCCTGCTCTCCTCTCGCTGTTTTAAATTGTGAAATTCCTGCTCCCCTCTCGCTGTTTTAAACTGTGAAAATCCAAAGTCTCCAGTCGCTGTTTTAAACTTTGAAATTTCTGCTCTACTCTCGCTGTTTTAAACTGTGAAATTCCTGCTCTCCTCTCGCTGTTTTAAACTGTGAAAATCCTGCTCTCCTCTCGCTGTTTTAATCTGTGAAAAACCTGCTCTCCTCTCGCAGTTTTAAACTGTGAAATTCCTGCTCTCCTCTCGCTGTTTTAAACTGTGAAATTTGTGCTCACCTCTCGCTGTTTTAAACTGTGAAATTCCTGCTCACCTCTCGCTGTTTTAAACTGTGAAAACCCAGCTCTCCTCTCGCTGTTTTAAACTGTGAAATACCTGCTCTCCTCTCGCAGTTTTAAACTGTGAAATTCCTGCTCTCCTCTCGCTGTTTTAAACTGTGAAAATCCTGGGTCTCCACTCGCTGTTTTAAACTGTGAAAAACCTACTCTCAACTCCCTGTTTTAAACTGTGAAAAACCTGCTCTCCTCTCGCTGTTTTAAACTATGAAAACGCTGCTCTCCTCTCGATGCTTTAATCTGTGAAAAACCTGCTCTCCTCTCGCAGTTTTAAACTGTGAAATTCCTGCTCTCCTCTCGCTGTTTTAAACTGTGAAAACCCTGCTCACCTCTCGCTGTTTTAAAATGTGAAAACCCTGCTCTCCTCTCGCTGTTTTAAACTGTGAAAACCCACTCTCCTCTCGCTGTTTTAAACTGTGAAAACCCTGCTGTCCTCTCGCTGTTTTAAACTGTGAAAAACCTGCTCTCCTATCGCTGTTTTAAACTGTGAAAATCGTGCTGTCCTCTCGCTGTTTTAAACTGTGACAATCCAGCCATCCTCTCGCTGTTTTAAGCTGTGAAAACTCAGCTCTCCTCTCGCTGTTTTAAACTGTGAAAACTCAGCTCTCCTCTCGCTGTTTTAAACTGTGAAAAACCTGCACACCTGTCATTGTTTTAAATTGTGAAAAACCTGCTCTCCTCTGGCTGTTTTAAACTGAGAAAATCGTGCTGTCCTCTCGCTGTTTTAAACTTTGAAATACCAGCTCTCCTCTCGCTGTTTTAACCTGTGAAATTCCTGCTCTCCTCTCGCTGTTTTAAACTGTGAAATTCCTGCTGTCCTCTCGCTCTTTTAAACTGTGAAATTCCTGCTCTCCTCTCACTGTTTTAAACTGTGAAATTCCTGCTCTCCTCTCGCTGTTTGAAACTGTGAAAACACTGCTCTCCTCTTGCTGTTTTAAACTGTGAAATTCCTGCTCTCCTCTCGCTGTTTTAAACTGTGAAAACCCTGCTCTCCTCTCGCTGTTTTAATCTGTGAAAAACCCTGCTCTCCTCTCGCAGTTTTAAACCGAGAAATTCCGGCTCTCCTCTCACTGTTTGAAACTGTGAAATTCCTGCTCTCCTCTCGCTGTTTTATACTGTGAAAAACCTGCTCTCCTCTCGCAGTTTTAAACCGTGAAATTCCTGCTCTCCTCTCGCTGTTTTAAACTGTGAAAATCCTGCTCTCCTCTCGCTGTTTTAATCTGTGAAAACACTGCTCCCCTCTTGCTGTTTTAAGCTGTGAAATTCCTGCTCTCCTCTCGCTGTTTTAAACTGTGAAAACCCTGCTCTCCTCTCGCTGTTTTAACCTGTGAAAAACCCTGCTCTCCTCTCGCTGTTTTAAACTGAGAAATTCCTGCTCTCCTCTCGCTGTTTTTAACTGTGAAAACCCTGCTCACCTCTCGCTGTTTTAAAATGTGAAAACACTGCTCTACTCTCGCTGTTTTAAACAGTGAAAACCCACTCTCCTCTCGCTGTTTTAAACTGTGAAAACCCTGCTGTCCTCTCGCTGTTTTAAACTGTGAAAAACCTGCTCTCCTATCGCTGTTTTAAACTGTGAAAATCGTGCTGTCCTCTCGATGTTTTACACTGTTACAACCCAGCTCTCCTCTCGCTGTTTTAAACTTTGAAAAACCTGCTCTCCTCTTGCTGTTTTAAACTTTGAAAACTCAGCACTCCTCTCGCTGTTTTAATCTGTGAAAAACCTGCTCTCCACTGGCAGTTTGAAACTGTGAAATTCGTGCTCTCCTCTCACTTTTTTAAACAGCTAAATTCCGGCTCTCCTCTCGCTGTTTTAAACTGTGAAAAACCTGCTCTCCACTCGCTGTTTTAATCTGTGAAAAACCTGCTCTCCTCTCGCAGTTTTAAGCTGTAAAATTCCTGCTCTCCTCTCGCTGTTTTAAACTGTGAAATTCCTGCTCCCCTCTCGCTGTTTTAAACTGTGAAAATCCAAAGTCTCCAGTCGCTGTTTTTAACTGTGAAATCCCTGTTCTCCTCTCGCTATTTTAAACTGTGAAATTTCTGCTCTCCTTTCGCTGTTTTAAACTTTGAAATTTCTGCTCTACTCTCGCTGTTTTAAACTGTGAAATTCCTGCTCTCCTCTCGCTGTTTTAAACTGTGAAAATCCTGCTCTCCTCTCGCTGTTTTAATCTGTGAAAAACCTGCTCTCCTCTCGCAGTTTTAAACTGTGAAATTCCTGCTCTCCTCTCGCTGTTTTAAACTGTGAAATTCGTGCTCACCTCTCGCTGTTTTAAACTGTGAAATTCCTGCTCAACTCGCTCTGTTTTAAACTGTGAAAACCCTGCTCTCCTCTCGCTGTTTTAAACTGTGAAATACCTGCTCTCCTCTCGCAGTTTTAAACTGTGAAATTCCTGCTCTCCTCTCGCTGTTTTAAACTGTGAAAATCCTGGGTCTCCACTCGCTGTTTATAACTGTGAAAAACCTACTCTCAACTCCCTGTTTTAAACTGTGAAAAACCTGCTCTCCTCTCGCTGTTTTAAACTGTGAAAACGCTGCTTTCCTCTCGCTGTTTTAATCTGTGAAAAACCTGCTCTCCTCTCGCAGTTTTAAACTGTGAAATTCCTGCTCTCCTCTCGCTGTTTTAAACTGTGAAAACCCTGCTCACCTCTCGCTGTTTTAAACTGTGAAAACCCTGCTCTCCTCTCTCTGTTTTAAACTGTGAAAACCCACTCTCCTCTCGCTGTTTTAAACTGTGAAATTCCTGCTCTCCTCTCACTGTTTTTAACTGTGAAAACCCTGCTCACCTCTCGCTGTTTTAAAATGTGAAAACCCTGCTCTCCTCTCGCTGTTTAAACTGTGAAAACCCAGCTCTCCTCTCGCTGTTTTAAACTGTGAAAACCCTCCTGTCCTCTCGCGGCTTTAAACTGTGAAAAACCTGCTCTCCTATCGCTGTTTTAAACTGTGAAAATCGTGCTGTCCTCTCGCTGTTTTAAACTGTGAAAACCCTGCTCTCCTCTCGCTGTTTTAAACTGTGAAAAACATGCGCTCTTCTTGCTGTGTTAAACTTTGAAAACCCTTCTCACCTCTTGCTGTTTTAAAATGTGAAAAACCTGCTTTCCTCTCACTGTTTTAAACTGTGAAAAACCTGCTCTCCTCTCGCAGTTTTAAACTGTGAAATTCGTGCTCACCTCTCGCTGTTTGAAACTGTGAAATTCCTGCTCTCCTCTCGCCGTTTTAAACTGTGAAAACCCAGCTCTCCTCTCGCTGTTTGAAACTGTGAAATTCCTGCTCTCCTCTCGCTGTTTGAAACTGTGAAATTCCTGCTCTCCTCTCGCTGTTTTAAACTGTGAAATTCCTGCTCTCCTCTTGCTGTTTTAAACTGAGAAAAACCTGCTCTCCTCTCGCAGTTTTAAACCGTGAAATTCCTGCTCTCCTCTCGCTGTTTTAAACTGTGAAAATCCAGCTCTCCTGTCGCTGTTTTAATCTGTGAAAACACTGCTCTCCTCTTGCTGTTTTAAGCTGTGAAATTCCTGCTCTCCTCTCGCTGTTTGAAACTGTGAAATTCCTGCTCTCCTCTCGCTGTTTTAAACTGTGAAAAACCTGCTCTCCTCTCGCAGTTTTAAATCGTGAAATTCCTGCTCACCTCTCGCTGTTTTAAACTGTGAAAATCCTGCTCTCCTCTCGCTGTTTTAATCTGTGAAAACACTGCTCTCCTCTTGCTGTTTTAAGCTGCGAAATTCCTGCTCTCCTCTCGCTGTTTTAAACTGTGAAAACCCTGCTCTCCTCTCGCTGTTTTAATCTGTGAAAAACCCTGCTCTCCTCTCGCTGTTTCAAACTGAGAAATTCCTGCTCTCCTCTCGCTGTTTTTAACTGTGAACACCCTGGTCACCTCTCGCTGTTTTAAAATGTGAAAACCCTGCTCTCCTCTCGCTGTTTTAAACTGTGAAAACCCACTCTCCTCTCGCTGTTTTAAACTGTGAAGACCCTGCTGTCCTCTCGCTGTTTTAAACTGTGAAAAACCTGCTCTCCTATCGCTGTTTTAAACTGTGAAAATCGTGCTGTCCTCTCGCTGTTTTAAACTGTGACAACCCAGCCATCCTCTCGCTGTTTTAAACTGTGAAAAACATGCGCTCTTCTTGCTGTGTAAAACTTTGAAAACACTTCTCACCTCTTGCTGTTTTAAAATGTGAAAAACCTGCTTTCCTCTCACTGTTTTAAGCTGTGGAAACCCAGCTCTCCTCTCGCTGTTTTAAACTGTGAAAATCCTGCTCTCCTCTCGCTGATTTAAACTGTGAAAATCCAGCTCTCCTCTCGCTGTTTTAAACTGAAAAACCTGCTCCCCTCTCACTGTTTTAAACTGTGAAAAACCTGTTCTCCTCTCGCGGTTTTACACTGTGAAAATCCTGCTCTCGGCTCGCTCTTTTAAACTGTGAAAACCCTGCTCTCCTCTCGCTGTTTTAAACTGTAAAAATCCTGCTCACCTCTTGCTTTTTTAAATGGAAAAACCTGCTCTACTCTCGCTGTTTTAAACTGTGAAAACCCTGTTCTCCTCTCGCTGTTTTAAACTGTGAAAAACCTGCTCTCCTCTCGCTGTTTTTAACTGTGAAAACCCTGTTCTCCTCTCGCTGTTTTAAACTGTGAAAAACCTGCTCTACTCTCGTTGTTTTAAACTGTGAGAAACCTGCTCCCATCTCGCTGTTTTATACTGTTTAAATCCTTCTCACCACTCATTGTTTGAAACTGTGAAAACCCTGCTCTCCTCTCGCAGTTTCAAACTGTGAAAAACTTGCTCTCCTCTCGCAGTTTCAAACTGTGAAAAACTTGCTCTCCTCTCGCTGTTTTAAACTGTGAATAACTCCTCTCCTCTCGCTGTTTTAAACTATGAAATTCCTGCTCTCCTATCGCTGTTTCAAACTGTGAAAATCCTGCTCTCCTCTCGCTGTTTTAAACTGTGAAAATCCTGGCTCAACTCTCTTTGCTTTAAATTGTGAAATTCCTGCTCTCCTATCGCTGTTTTAACCTTTGAAAATCCTGCTCTCCTCTCGCTGTTTTAAACTGGAAAAACCCTGCTCTCCTCTCGCTGTTTCAAACTGTGAAAAACTTGCTCTCCTCTCGCTGTTTTAAAGTGTGAAAACCCTGCTCTCCACTCGCTGTTTTAAACTGTGAAAATCCTGGCTCACCTTCATTGTTTAAAACTGACAACCCGGCTCAACTCTCGTTGTTTAAAACTGTGAAAACCCCGCCTGCGTCTCGCAGTTTTTAAGTGTGAAAATCCTGCTCTCCACCCTTTGTTTTAATCTGTGAATCCCCAGCTCTCCTCTCGCTATTTTAAACTGTGAAAACCCTTCTCTCCTATCGCTGTTTTGAACTGTGAAAAACTTGCTCGCCTCTCGCTGTTTTGAACTGTGAAAACCCTGCTCTCCTCTTGCTGTTTCATACTGTGAAAATCCAGCTCTCCTCTCGCTGTTTTAAACTGAAAAACCTGCTCCCCTCTCACTGTTTTAAACTGTGAAAAACCTGTTCTCCTCTCGCTGTTTTACACTGTGAAAATCCTGCTCTCGGCTCGCTCTTTTAAACTGTGAAAACCCTGCTCTCCTCTCGCTGTTATAAACTGTAAAAATCCTGCTCTCCTCTCGCTGTTTCAAACTGTGAAAAACCTGCTTTCCCCTCGATGTTTAAAACTGTGAAAACCCTGCTCACCTCTTGCTTTTTTAAATGGAAAAACCTGCTCTCCTCTCGCTGTTTTAAACTGTGAAAACCCTGTTCTCCTCTCGCTGTTTTAAACTGTGAAAAACCTGCTCTCCTCTCGCTGTTTTTAACTGTGAAAACCCTGTTCTCCTCTCGCTGTTTTAAACTGTGAAAAACCTGCTCTACTCTCGTTGTTTTAAACTGTGAGAAACCTGCTCCCATCTCGCTGTTTTATACTGTTTAAATCCTTCTCACCACTCATTGTTTGAAACTGTGAAAACCCTGCTCTCCTCTCGCAGTTTCAAACTGTGAAAAACTTGCTCTCCTCTCGCAGTTTCAAACTGTGAAAAACTTGCTCTCCTCTCGCTGTTTTAAACTGTGAATAACTCCTCTCCTCTCGCTGTTTTAAACTATGAAATTCCTGCTCTCCTCTCGCTGTTTCAAACTGTGAAAATCCTGCTCTCCTCTCGCTGTTTTAAACTGTGAAAATCCTGGCTCAACTCTCTTTGTTTTAAATTGTGAAATTCCTGCTCTCCTATCGCTGTTTTAACCTTTGAAAATCCTGCTCTCCTCTCGCTGTTTTAAACTGGAAAAACCCTGCTCTCCTCTCGCTGTTTCAAACTGTGAAAAACTTGCTCTCCTCTCGCTGTTTTAAAGTGTGAAAACCCTGCTCTCCACTCGCTGTTTTAAACTGTGAAAAACCTGCTAGCCTCTCGCTGTTTCAAACTGTGAAAATCCTGCTCTCCTCTCGCTGTTTTAAACTGAAAAACCTGCTCCCCTCTCGCTGTTTTAAACTGTGAAAAACCTGTTCTCCTCTCGCTGTTTTAAACTGTAAAAATCCTGCTCTCCTCTCGCTGTTTCAAACTGTGAAAAACTTGCTCTCCTCTCGTTGTTTTAAACAGTGAAATTCCTGCTGTCCTCTCACTTTTTTAAACTGTGAAAACGCTGCTCTCCACTCGCAGTTTTAAACTGTGAAAAACCTGCTTTCCCCTCGATGTTTAAAACTGTGAAAACCCTGCTCACCTCTTGCTTTTTTAAATGGAAAAACCTGCTCTCCTCTCTCTGTTTTAAACTGTGAAAACCCTGTTCTCCACTCGCTGTTTTTAACTGTGAAAACCCTGTTCTCCTCTCGCTGTTTCAAACTGTGAAAAACCTGCTCTACTCTCGTTGTTTTAAACTGTGAGAACCCTGCTCCCATCTCGCTGTTTTATACTGTTTAAATCCTTCTCACCACTCATTGTTTGAAACTGTGAAAACCCTGCTCTCCTCTCGCAGTTTCAAACTGTGAAAAACTTGCTCTCCTCTCGCAGTTTCAAACTGTGAAAAACTTGCTCTCCTCTCGCTGTTTTAAACTGTGAATAACTCCTCTCCTCTCGCTGTTTTAAACTATGAAATTCCTGCTCTCCTATCGCTGTTTTAAACTGTGAAAAACCTGCTCTTCTCTCGCTGTTTTAAACTGTGAAAACCCTGCTCTCCCCTCGCTGTTTTAACCTGTGAAAAACCTGCTCACCTCTTGCTGTTTTAAACTATGAAATTCCTGCTCTCCTATCGCTGTTTTAAACTGTGAAAAACCTGCTCTCCTCTCGCTGTTTTAAACTGTGAAATTCCTGCTCTCCTCTCGCTGTTTTAAACTGTGAAAACACTGCTCTCCTCTCACTGTTTTAAACTGTGAAAAACCTGCTCTCCTCTCGCTGTTTTAGACTGTGAAATTTCTGCTCTCCTCTCGCTGTTTTAAACTGTGAAAACACTGCTCTCCTATCGGTGTTTTAAACTGTGAAATTCCTGCTCTCCTCTCGCTGTTTTAACCTTTGAAATTCCTGCTCTCCTCTCGCTGTTTTAAACTGTGAAAATCCTGGCTCACCTCTCTTTGTTTTAAACTGTGAAATTCCTGCTCTCCTATCGCTGTTTTAAATTGTGAAATTCCTGCTCTCCTAACGCTGTTTTAAACTGTGAAATGCCTGCTCTCCACTCGCTGTTTTAAACTGTGAAATGCCTGCTCTCCACTCGCTGTTTTAAACTGTGAAAATCCTGGCTCACCTTCATTGTTTAAAACTGACAACCCGGCTCACCTCTCGTTGTTTAAAACTGTGAAAACCCCGCCTGCGTCTCGCAGTTTTTAAGTGTGAAAATCCTGCTCTCCACCCTTTGTTTTAATCTGTGAATCCCCAGCTCTCCTCTCGCTATTTTAAACTGTGAAAACCCTTCTCTCCTATCGCTGTTTTGAACTGTGAAAAACTTGCTCGCCTCTCGCTGTTTTGAACTGTGAAAACCCTGCTCTCCTCTTGCTGTTTCATACTGTGAAAATCCAGCTCTCCTCTCGCTGTTTTAAACTGAAAAACCTGCTCCCCTCTCACTGTTTTAAACTGTGAAAAACCTGTTCTCCTCTCGCGGTTTTACACTGTGAAAATCCTGCTCTCGGCTCGCTCTTTTAAACTGTGAAAACCCTGCTCTCCTCTCGCTGTTTTAAACTGTAAAAATCCTGCTCTCCTCTCGCTGTTTCAAACTGTGAAAAACTTGCTCTCCTCTCGTTGTTTTAAACAGTGAAATTCCTGCTGTCCTCTCGCTTTTTTAAACTGTGAAAACGCTGCTCCCCACTCGCAGTTTTAAACTGTGAAAAACCTGCTTTCCCCTCGATGTTTAAAACTGTGAAAACCCTGCTCACCTCTTGCTTTTTTAAATGGAAAAACCTGCTCTCCTCTCGCTGTTTTAAACTGTGAAAACCCTGTTCTCCTCTCGGTGTTTTAAACTGTGAAAAACCTGCTCTCCTCTCGTTGTTTTTAACTGTGAAAACCCTGTTCTCCTCTCGCTGTTTTAAACTGTGAAAAACCTGCTCTACTCTCGTTGTTTTAAACTGTGAGAAACCTGCTCCCATCTCGCTGTTTTATACTGTTTAAATCCTTCTCACCACTCATTGTTTGAAACTGTGAAAACCCTGCTCTCCTCTCGCAGTTTCAAACTGTGAAAAACTTGCTCTCCTCTCGCAGTTTCAAACTGTGAAAAACTTGCTCTCCTCTCGCTGTTTTAAACTGTGAATAACTCCTCTCCTCTCGCTGTTTTAAACTATGAAATTGCTGCTCTCCTCTCGCTGTTTCAAACTGTGAAAATCCTGCTCTCCTCTCGCTGTTTTAAACTGTGAAAATCCTGGCTCAACTCTCTTTGTTTTAAATTGTGAAATTCCTGCTCTCCTATCGCTGTTTTAACCTTTGAAAATCCTGCTCTCCTCTCGCTGTTTTAAACTGGAAAAACCCTGCTCTCCTCTCGCTGTTTCAAACTGTGAAAAACTTGCTCTCCTCTCGCTGTTTTAAAGTGTGAAAACCCTGCTCTCCACTCGCTGTTTTAAACTGTGAAAATCCTGGCTCACCTTCATTGTTTAAAACTGACAACCCAGCTCACCTCTCGTTGTTTAAAACTGTGAAAACCCCGCCTGCGTCTCGCAGTTTTTAATTGTGAAAATCCTGCTCTCCACCCTTTGTTTTAATCTGTGAATCCCCAGCTCTCCTCTCGCTATTTTAAACTGTGAAAACCCTTCTCTCCTATCGCTGTTTTGAACTGTGAAAAACTTGCTCGCCTCTCGCTGTTTTGAACTGTGAAAACCCTGCTCTCCTCTTGCTGTTTCATACTGTGAAAATCCAGCTCTCCTCTCGCTGTTTTAAACTGAAAAACCTGCTCCCCTCTCACTGTTTTAAACTGTGAAAAACCTGTTCTCCTCTCGCTGTTTTGCACTGTGAAAATCCTGCTCTCGGCTCGCTCTTTTAAACTGGGAAAACCCTGCTCTCCTCTCGCTGTTTTAAACTGTAAAAATCCTGCTCTCCTCTCGCTGTTTAAAACTGTGAAAACCCTGCTCACCTCTTGCTTTTTTAAATGGAAAAACCTGCTCTCCTCTCGCTGTTTTAAACTGTGAAAACCCTGTTCTCCTCTCGCTGTTTTAAACTGTGAAAAACCTGCTCTCCTCTCGCTGTTTTTAACTGTGAAAACCCTGTTCTCCTCTCGCTGTTTTAAACTGTGAAAAACCTGCTCTACTCTCGTTGTTTTAAACTGTGAGAAACCTGCTCCCATCTCGCTGTTTTATACTGTTTAAATCCTTCTCACCACTCATTGTTTGAAACTGTGAAAACCCTGCTCTCCTCTCGCAGTTTCAAACTGTGAAAAACTTGCTCTCCTCTCGCAGTTTCAAACTGTGAAAAACTTGCTCTCCTCTCGCTGTTTTAAACTGTGAATAACTCCTCTCCTCTCGCTGTTTTAAACTATGAAATTGCTGCTCTCCTCTCGCTGTTTCAAACATTGAAAATCCTGCTCTCCTCTCGCTGTTTTAAACTGTGAAAATCCTGGCTCAACTCTCTTTGTTTTAAATTGTGAAATTCCTGCTCTCCTATCGCTGTTTTAACCTTTGAAAATCCTGCTCTCCTCTCGCTGTTTTAAACTGGAAAAACCCTGCTCTCCTCTCGCTGTTTCAAACTGTGAAAAACTTGCTCTCCTCTCGCTGTTTTAAAGTGTGAAAACCCTGCTCTCCACTCGCTGTTTTAAACTGTGAAAAACCTGCTAGCCTCTCGCTGTTTCAAACTGTGAAAATCCTGCTCCTCTCGCTGTTTTAAACTGAAAAACCTGCTCCCCTCTCGCTGTTTTAAACTGTGAAAAACCTGTTCTCCTCTCGCTGTTTTAAACTGTAAAAATCCTGCTCTCCTCTCGCTGGTTCAAACTGTGAAAAACTTGCTCTCCTCTCGTTGTTTTAAACAGTGAAATTCCTGCTGTCATCTCACTTTTTTAAACTGTGAAAACGCTGCTCTCCACTCGCAGTTTTAAACTGTGAAAAACCTGCTTTCCCCTCGATGTTTAAAACTGTGAAAACCCTGCTCACCTCTTGCTTTTTTAAATGGAAAAACCTGCTCTCCTCTCTCTGTTTTAAACTGTGAAAACCCTGTTCTCCTCTCGCTGTTTTAAACTGTGAAAAACCTGCTCTCCTCTCGCTGTTTTTAACTGTGAAAACCCTGTTCTCCTCTCGCTGTTTCAAACTGTGAAAAACCTGCTCTACTCTCGTTGTTTTAAACTGTGAGAACCCTGCTCCCATCTCGCTGTTTTATACTGTTTAAATCCTTCTCACCACTCATTGTTTGAAACTGTGAAAACCCTGCTCTCCTCTCGCAGTTTCAAACTGTGAAAAACTTGCTCTCCTCTCGCAGTTTCAAACTGTGAAAAACTTGCTCTCCTCTCGCTGTTTTAAACTGTGAATAACTCCTCTCCTCTCGCTGTTTTAAACTATGAAATTCCTGCTCTCCTATCGCTGTTTTAAACTGTGAAAAACCTGCTCTTCTGTCGCTGTTTTAAACTGTGAAAACCCTGCTCTCCCCTCGCTGTTTTAACCTGTGAAAAACCTGCTCACCTCTTGCTGTTTTAAACTATGAAATTCCTGCTCTCCTATCGCTGTTTTAAACTGTGAAAAACCTGCTCTCCTCTCGCTGTTTTAAACTGTGAAATTCCTGCTCTCCTCTCGCTGTTTTAAACTGTGAAAACACTGCTCTCCTCTCGCTGTTTTAAACTGTGAAAAACCTGCTCTCCTCTCGCTGTTTTAGACTGTGAAATTTCTGATCTCCTCTCGCTGTTTTAAACTGTGAAAACACTGCTCTCCTATCGGTGTTTTAAACTGTGAAATTCCTGCTCTCCTCTCGCTGTTTTAACCTTTGAAATTCCTGCTCTCCTCTCGCTGTTTTAAACTGTGAAAATCCTGGCTCACCTCTCTTTGTTTTAAACTGTGAAATTCCTGCTCTCCTATCGCTGTTTTAAATTGTGAAATTCCTGCTCTCCTAACGCTGTTTTAAACTGTGAAATGCCTGCTCTCCACTCGCTGTTTTAAACTGTGAAATGCCTGCTCTCCACTCGCTGTTTTAAACTGTGAAAATCCTGGCTCACCTTCATTGTTTAAAACTGACAACCCGGCTCACCTCTCGTTGTTTAAAACTGTGAAAACCCCGCCTGCGTCTCGCAGTTTTTAAGTGTGAAAATCCTGCTCTCCACCCTTTGTTTTAATCTGTCAATCCCCAGCTCTCCTCTCGCTATTTTAAACTGTGAAAACCCTTCTCTCCTATCGCTGTTTTGAACTGTGAAAAACTTGCTCGCCTCTCGCTGTTTTGAACTGTGAAAACCCTGCTCTCCTCTTGCTGTTTCATACTGTGAAAATCCAGCTCTCCTCTCGCTGTTTTAAACTGAAAAACCTGCTCCCCTCTCACTGTTTTAAACTGTGAAAAACCTGTTCTCCTCTCGCTGTTTTACACTGTGAAAATCCTGCTCTCGACTCGCTCTTTTAAACTGTGAAAACCCTGCTCTCCTCTCGCTGTTTTAAACTGTAAAAATCCTGCTCTCCTCTCGCTGTTTCAAACTGTGAAAAACTTGCTCTCCTCTCGTTGTTTTAAACAGTGAAATTCCTGCTGTCCTCTCGCTTTTTTAAACTGTGAAAACGCTGCTCCCCACTCGCAGTTTTAAACTGTGAAAAACCTGCTTTCCCCTCGATGTTTAAAACTGTGAAAACCCTGCTCACCTCTTGCTTTTTTAAATGGAAAAACCTGCTCTCCTCTCGCTGTTTTAAACTGTGAAAACCCTGTTCTCCTCTCGCTGTTTTAAACTGTGAAAAACCTGCTCTCCTCTCGCTGTTTTTAACTGTGAAAACCCTGTTCTCCTCTCGCTGTTTTAAACTGTGAAAAACCTGCTCTACTCTCGTTGTTTTAAACTGTGAGAAACCTGCTCCCATCTCGCTGTTTTATACTGTTTAAATCCTTCTCACCACTCATTGTTTGAAACTGTGAAAACCCTGCTCTCCTCTCGCAGTTTCAAACTGTGAAAAACTTGCTCTCCTCTCGCAGTTTCAAACTGTGAAAAACTTGCTCTCCTCTCGCTGTTTTAAACTGTGAATAACTCCTCTCCTCTCGCTGTTTTAAACTATGAAATTCCTGCTCTCCTCTCGCTGTTTCAAACTGTGAAAATCCTGCTCTCCTCTCGCTGTTTTAAACTGTGAAAATCCTGGCTCAACTCTCTTTGTTTTAAATTGTGAAATTCCTGCTCTCCTATCGCTGTTTTAACCTTTGAAAATCCTGCTCTCCTCTCGCTGTTTTAAACTGGAAAAACCCTGCTCTCCTCTCGCTGTTTCAAACTGTGAAAAACTTGCTCTCCTCTCGCTGTTTTAAAGTGTGAAAATCCTGCTCTCCACTCGCTGTTTTAAACTGTGAAAAACCTGCTAGCCTCTCGCTGTTTCAAACTGTGAAAATCCTGCTCTCCTCTCGCTGTTTTAAACTGAAAAACCTGCTCCCCTCTCGCTGTTTTAAACTGAAAAACCTGTTCTCCTCTCGCTGTTTTAAACTGTAAAAATCCTGCTCTCCTCTCGCTGTTTCAAACTGTGAAAAACTTGCTCTCCTCTCGTTGTTTTAAACAGTGAAATTCCTGCTGTCCTCTCACTTTTTTAAACTGTGAAAACGCTGCTCTCCACTCGCAGTTTTAAACTGTGAAAAACCTGCTTTCCCCTCGATGTTTAAAACTGTGAAAACCCTGCTCACCTCTTGCTTTTTTAAATGGAAAAACCTGCTCTCCTCTCTCTGTTTTAAACTGTGAAAACCCTGTTCTCCTCTCGCTGTTTTAAACTGTGAAAAACCTGCTCTCCTCTCGCTGTTTTTAACTGTGAAAACCCTGTTCTCCTCTCGCTGTTTCAAACTGTGAAAAACCTGCTCTACTCTGGTTGTTTTAAACTGTGAGAACCCTGCTCCCATCTCGCTGTTTTATACTGTTTAAATCCTTCTCACCACTCATTGTTTGAAACTGTGAAAACCCTGCTCTCCTCTCGCAGTTTCAAACTGTGAAAAACTTGCTCTCCTCTCGCAGTTTCAAACTGTGAAAAACTTGCTCTCCTCTCGCTGTTTTAAACTGTGAATAACTCCTCTCCTCTCGCTGTTTTAAACTATGAAATTCCTGCTCTCCTATCGCTGTTTTAAACTGTGAAAAACCTGCTCTTCTCTCGCTGTTTTAAACTGTGAAAACCCTGCTCTCCCCTCGCTGTTTTAACCTGTGAAAAACCTGCTCACCTCTTGCTGTTTTAAACTATGAAATTCCTGCTCTCCTATCGCTGTTTTAAACTGTGAAAAACCTGCTCTCCTCTCGCTGTTTTAAACTGTGAAATTCCTGCTCTCCTCTCGCTGTTTTAAACTGTGAAAACACTGCTCTCCTCTCGCTGTTTTAAACTGTGAAAAACCTGCTCTCCTCTCGCTGTTTTAGACTGTGAAATTTCTGCTCTCCTCTCGCTGTTTTAAACTGTGAAAACACTGCTCTCCTATCGGTGTTTTAAACGGTGAAATTCCTGCTCTCCTCTCGCTGTTTTAAACTGTGAAAATCCTGGCTCACCTCTCTTTGTTTTAAACTGTGAAATTCCTGCTCTCCTATCGCTGTTTTAAATTGTGAAATTCCTGCTCTCCTAACGCTGTTTTAAACTGTGAAATGCCTGCTCTCCACTCGCTGTTTTAAACTGTGAAATGCCTGCTCTCCACTCGCTGTTTTAAACTGTGAAAATCCTGGCTCACCTTCATTGTTTAAAACTGACAACCCGGCTCACCTCTCGTTGTTTAAAACTGTGAAAACCCCGCCTGCGTCTCGCAGTTTTTAAGAGTGAAAATCCTGCTCTCCACCCTTTGTTTTAATCTGTCAATCCCCAGCTCTCCTCTCGCTATTTTAAACTGTGAAAACCCTTCTCTCCTATCGCTGTTTTGAACTGTGAAAAACTTGCTCGCCTCTCGCTGTTTTGAACTTTGAAAAGCCTGCTCTCCTCTCGCTGATTTAAACTGTGAAAATCCTGCTTTCCTCTCGCTGTTATAAACTGAAAAACCTGCTCTCCTCTCGCTGTTTTAAACTGTGAAACACCTGCTCTCCTATCGCTGTTTTAAACTGTGAAAACCCTGTTCTTCTCTCGCTGTTTAAAACTGTGGAAACCCTGCTCTCCTCTCGCTGTTTTAAACTGTGAAAACCCTGCTCTCCTCTCGCTGTTTTAAACTGTGAAAAACCTGCTCACCACTCGTTGTTTTAAACTCTGAAAAACCTGCTCTCCTCTGGCTGTGTTAAACTGTGAAATTCCTGCTCTCCACTAGCTGTTTTAAACTGTGAGAACACTGCTCTCCTATCGCTGTTTTAAACTGTGAAATTCCTGCTCTCCTCTCGCTGTTTTAACCTTTGAAAATCCTGCTCTCCTCTCGCTGTTTTAAACTGGAAAAACCCTGCTCTCCTCTCGCTGTTTCAAACTGTGAAAAACTTGCTCTCCTCTCGCTGTTTTAAAGTGTGAAAAACCTGCTAGTCTCTCGCTGTTTTAACCTGTGAAAATCCTGCTCTCCTCTCGCTGTTTTAAACTGTGAATCCCCAGCTCTCCTCTCGCTTTTTTAAACTGTGAAAACCCTTCTCTCCTATCGCTGTTTTGAACTGTGAAAAACTTGCTCGCCTCTCGCTGTTTTGAACTGTGAAAACCCTGCTCTCCTCTTGCTGTTTTAAATGGAAAAACCTCCTATCCTCTCGCTGTTTTAAACTGTGAAAACCCTGTTCTCCTCTCGCTGTTTTAAACTGTGAAAAACCTGCTCTCCTCTCGCTGTTTTTAACTGTGACAACCCTGTTCTCCTCTCGCTGTTTCAAACTGTGAAAAACCTGCTCTACTCTCGTTGTTTTAAACTGTGAGAACCCTGCTCCCATCTCGCTGTTTTATACTGTTTAAATCCTTCTCACCACTCATTGTTTGAAACTGTGAAAACCCTGCTCTCCTCTCGCAGTTTCAAACTGTGAAAAACTTGCTCTCCTCTCGCAGTTTCAAACTGTGAAAAACTTGCTCTCCTCTCGCTGTTTTAAACTATGAAATTCCTGCTCTCCTATCGCTGTTTTAAACTGTGAAAAACCTGCTCTTCTCTCGCTGTTTTAAACTGTGAAAACCCTGCTCTCCCCTCGCTGTTTTAACCTGTGAAAAACCTGCTCACCTCTTGCTGTTTTAAACTATGAAATTCCTGCTCTCCACTCGCTGTTTTAAACTGTGAAAAACCTGCTCTCCTCTCGCTGTTTTAACCTGTGAAAACCCTGCTCACCTCTCGCTGTTTTAAACGGTGAAAAACCTCCTCTCCTATTGCTGTTTTAAACTGTGAAATTCCTGCTCTCCTCTCGCTGTTTTAAACTGTGAAATTCCTGCTCTCCTCTGGCTGTGTTAAACTGTGAAATTCCTGCTCTCCTCTAGCTGTTTTAAACTGTGAAAACACTGCTCTCCTATCGCTGTTTTGCACTGTGAAATTCCTGCTCTCCTCTCGCTGTTTTAACCTTTGAAAATCCTGCTCTCCTCTCGCTGTTTTAAACTGGAAAAACCCTGCTCTCCTCTCGCTGTTTCAAACTGTGAAAAACTTGCTCTCCTCTCGCTGTTTTAAAGTGTGAAAACCCTGCTCTCCTCTCGCTGTTTTAAACTGTGAAAAACCTGCTAGCCTCTCGCTGTTTTAAACTGTGAAAACCCTGCTCTCCTCTCGCTGTTTTAAACTGTGAAAAACCTGCTCTCCTCTTGCTGTTTCAAACTGTGAAAATCCTGCTCTCCTCTCGCTGTTTTAAACTGAAAAACCTGCTCCCCTCTCGCTGTTTTAAACTGTGAAAAACCTGTTCTCCTCTCGCTGTTTTACACTGTGAAAATCCTGCTCTCCTCTCGCTGTTTTAAACTGTGAAAAACCTGCTCCCCTCTCGCTGTTTTAAACTGTGAAAAACCTGCTCACCTCACGTTGTTTTAAACTGTGAGAACACTGCTCTCCTCTCGCTGTTTTAAACTGTAAAAATCCTGCTCTCCTCTCGCTGTTTCAAACTGTGAAAAACTTGCTCTCCTCCCTTTGTTTTAATCTGTGAATCCCCAGCTCTCCTCTCGCTATTTTAAACTGTGAAAACCCTGCTCTCCTATCGCTGTTTTAAACTGAGAAAAACCTGCTCGCCTCTCGCTGTTTTGAACTGTGAAAACCCTGCTCTCCTCTCGCTGTTTTAAACTGTGAAAATCCTGCTCTCCTCTCGCTGTTTTACACTGTGAAAACCCTGCTCTCCTCTCGCTGTTTTAAACTGTGAAACACCTGCTCACCTCTCGCTGTTTTTAACTGTGAAAACCCTGTTCTTCTCTCGCTGTTTTAAACTGTGAAAAACCTGCTCTCCGATCGCTGTTTTAAACTGTGAAAAACCTGCTCTCCTCTCGCTGTTTTAAACTGTGAAATTTCTGCTCTCCTCTCGCTGTTTTAAACTGTGAAAACCCTGCTTTCCTCTCGGTGTTTTAAACTGTGAAAAACCTGCTCTCCTCTCGCTGTTTTAAACTGTGAAAAACCTGCTCACCACTCGTTGTTTTAAACTCTGAAAAACCTGCTCTCCTCTGGCTGCGATAAACTGTGAAATTCCTGCTCTCCTCTCGCTGTTTTAAACTGTGAAAACACTGCTCTCCTATCGCTGTTTTAAACTGTGAAATTCCTGCTCTCCTCTCGCAGTTTTAACCTTTGAAAATCCTGCTCTCCTGTCGCTGTCTTAAACTGGAAAAACATTGCTCTCCTCTCGCTGTTTCAAACTGTGAAAAACTTGCTCTCCTCTCGCTGTTTTTAAGTGTGAAAACCCTGCTCTCCTATCGCTGTTTTAAACTGTGAAAAACCTGCTCGCCTTTTGCTGTTTTAAACTGTGAAAACCCAGCTCTCCTCTCGCTGTTTTAAACTGTGAAAAACCTGCTCTCCTCTTGCTGTTTTAAACTGAAAAACCTGCTCCCCTCTCGCTGTTTTACACTGTGAAAACCTTGCTCTCCTCTCGCTGTTTTAAACTGAAAAACGTGCTCTGCTCTCGCTGTTTTTCACTGCGAAAACCCTGCTCTCCTCTCGCTGTTTTAAACTGTGAAAACACTGCTCTCCTATCGCTGTTTCAAACTGTGAAATTCCTGCTCTCCTCTCGCGGTTTTAACCTTTGAAAATCCTGCTCTCCTGTCGCTGTCTTAAACTGGAAAAACATTGCTCTCCTCTCGCTGTTTCAAACTGTGAAAAACTTGCTCTCCTCTCGCTGTTTTTAAGTGTGAAAACCCTGCTCTCCTATCGCTGTTTTAAACTGTGAAAAACCTGCTCGCCTTTCACTGTTTTAAACTGTGAAAACCCAGCTCTCCTCTCGCTGTTTTAAACTGTGAAAAACCTGCTCTCCTCTCGCTGTTTCAAACTGTGAAAAACCTGTTCTCCTCTTGCTGTTTTAAACTGAAAAACCTGCTCCCCTCTCGCTGTTTTACACTGTGAAAACCCTGCTCTCCTCTCGCTGTTTTAAACCGAAAAACCTGCTCTGCTCTCGCTGTTTTTC
This sequence comes from Isurus oxyrinchus, assembly GCA_026770705.1. Taxonomy (NCBI): domain Eukaryota; kingdom Metazoa; phylum Chordata; class Chondrichthyes; order Lamniformes; family Lamnidae; genus Isurus; species Isurus oxyrinchus. Next base: position 11,264 of record JANJGN010001828.1, on the reverse strand, counting down.
ACTGTGAAAACCCTGCTCTCCTCTCGCTGTTTTAAACTGTGAAACACCTGCTCACCTCTCGCTGTTTTTAACTGTGAAAACCCTGTTCTTCTCTCGCTGTTTTAAAGTGTGAAAACCCTGCTCTCCTATCGTTGTTTTAAACTGTGAAAAACCTGCTCGCCTCTCGCTGTTTCAAACTGTGAAAATCCTGCTCTCCTCTCGCTGTTTTAAACTGAAAAACCTGCTCCCCTCTCGCTGTTTTAAACTGTGAAAAACCTGTTCTCCTCTCGCTGTTTTAAACTGTAAAAATCCTGCTCTCCTCTCGCTGTTTCAAACTGTGAAAAACTTGCTCTCCTCTCGTTGTTTTAAACAGTGAAATTCCTGCTGTCCTCTCACTTTTTTAAACTGTGAAAACGCTGCTCTCCACTCGCAGTTTTAAACTGTGAAAAACCTGCTTTCCCCTCGATGTTTAAAACTGTGAAAACCCTGCTCACCTCTTGCTTTTTTAACTGGAAAAACCTGCTCTCCTCTCTCTGTTTTAAACTGTGAAAACCCTGTTCTCCTCTCGCTGTTTTAAACTGTGAAAAACCTGCTCTCCTCTCGCTGTTTTTAACTGTGAAAACCCTGTTCTCCTCTCGCTGTTTCAAACTGTGAAAAACCTGCTCTACTCTCGTTGTTTTAAACTGTGAGAACCCTGCTCCCATCTCGCTGTTTTATACTGTTTAAATCCTTCTCACAACTCATTGTTTGAAACTGTGAAAACCCTGCTCTCCTCTCGCAGTTTCAAACTGTGAAAAACTTGCTCTCCTCTCGCAGTTTCAAACTGTGAAAAACTTGCTCTCCTCTCGCTGTTTTAAACTGTGAATAACTCCTCTCCTCTCGCTGTTTTAAACTATGAAATTCCTGCTCTACTATCGCTGTTTTAAACTGTGAAAAACCTGCTCTTCTCTCGCTGTTTTAAACTGTGAAAACCCTGCTCTCCCCTCGCTGTTTTAACCTGTGAAAAACCTGTTCTCCTCTCGCTGTTTTACACTGTGAAAATCCTGCTCTCCTCTCGCTGTTTTAAACTGTGAAAAACCTGCTCCCCTCTCGCTGTTTTAAACTGTGAAAAACCTGCTCACCTCACGTTGTTTTAAACTGTGAGAACACTGCTCTCCTCTCGCTGTTTTAAACTGTAAAAATCCTGCTCTCCTCTCGCTGTTTCAAACTGTGAAAAACTTGCTCTCCTCCCTTTGTTTTAATCTGTGAATCCCCAGCTCTCCTCTCGCTATTTTAAACTGTGAAAACCCTGCTCTCCTATCGCTGTTTTAAACTGAGAAAAACCTGCTCGCCTCTCGCTGTTTTGAACTGTGAAAACCCTGATCTCCTCTCGCTGTTTTAAACTGTGAAAAACTTGCTCTCCTCTCGCTGTTTTACACTGTGAAAACCCTGCTCTCCTCTCGCTGTTTTAAACTGTGAAACACCTGCTCACCTCTCGCTGTTTTTAACTGTGAAAACCCTGTTCTTCTCTCGCTGTTTTAAACTGTGAAAAACCTGCTCTCCGATCGCTGTTTTAAACTGTGAAAAACCTGCTCACCTCTCGCTGTTTTAAACTGTGAAATTTCTGCTCTCCTCTCGCTGTTTTAAACTGTGAAAACCCTGCTTTCCTCTCGCTGTTTTAAACTGTGAAAAACCTGCTCTCCTCTCGCTGTTTTAAACTGTGAAAAACCTGCTCACCACTCGTTGTTTTAAACTCTGAAAAACCTGCTCTCCTCTGGCTGCGATAAACTGTGAAATTCCTGCTCTCCTCTCGCTGTTTTAAACTGTGAAAACACTGCTCTCCTATCGCTGTTTCAAACTGTGAAATTCCTGCTCTCCTCTCGCGGTTTTAACCTTTGAAAATCCTGCTCTCCTGTCGCTGTCTTAAACTGGAAAAACATTGCTCTCCTCTCGCTGTTTCAAACTGTGAAAAACTTGCTCTCCTCTCGCTGTTTTTAAGTGTGAAAACCCTGCTCTCCTATCGCTGTTTTAAACTGTGAAAAACCTGCTCGCCTTTCGCTGTTTTAAACTGTGAAAACCCAGCTCTCCTCTCGCTGTTTTAAACTGTGAAAAACCTGCTCTCCTCTCGCTGTTTCAAACTGTGAAAAACCTGTTCTCCTCTCGCTGTTTTAAACTGAAAAACCTGCTCCCCTCTCGCTGTTTTACACTGTGAAAACCCTGCTCTCCTCTCGCTGTTTTAAACCGAAAAACCTGCTCTGCTCTCGCTGTTTTTCACTGTGAAAACCCTGCTCTCCTCTCGCTGTTTTAAACTGTGAAACACCTGCTCACCTCTCACTGTTTTTAACTGTGAAAACGCTGTTCTTCTCTCGCTGTTTTAAAGTGTGAAAACCCTGCTCTCCTATCGTTGTTTTAAACTGTGAAAAACCTGCTCGCCTCTCGCTGTTTCAAACTGTGAAAATCCTGCTCTCCTCTCGCTGTTTTAAACTGAAAAACCTGCTCCCCTCTCGCTGTTTTAAACTGTGAAAAACCTGTTCTCCTCTCGCTGTTTTAAACTGTAAAAATCCTGCTCTCCTCTCGCTGTTTCAAACTGTGAAAAACTTGCTCTCCTCTCGTTGTTTTAAACAGTGAAATTCCTGCTGTCCTCTCACTTTTTTAAACTGTGAAAACGCTGCTCTCCACTCGCAGTTTTAAACTGTGAAAAACCTGCTTTCCCCTCGATGTTTAAAACTGTGAAAACCCTGCTCACCTCTTGCTTTTTTAACTGGAAAAACCTGCTCTCCTCTCTCTGTTTTAAACTGTGAAAACCCTGTTCTCCTCTCGCTGTTTTAAACTGTGAAAAACCTGCTCTCCTCTCGCTGTTTCAAACTGTGAAAAACCTGCTCTACTCTCGTTGTTTTAAACTGTGAGAACCCTGCTCCCATCTCGCTGTTTTATACTGTTTAAATCCTTCTCACAACTCATTGTTTGAAACTGTGAAAACCCTGCTCTCCTCTCGCAGTTTCAAACTGTGAAAAACTTGCTCTCCTCTCGCTGTTTTAAACTGTGAATAACTCCTCTCCTCTCGCTGTTTTAAACTATGAAATTCCTGCTCTACTATCGCTGTTTTAAACGGTGAAAAACCTGCTCTTCTCTCGCTGTTTTAAACTGTGAAAACCCTGCTCTCCCCTCGCTGTTTTAACCTGTGAAAAACCTGCTCACCTCTTGCTGTTTTAAACTATGAAATTCCTGCTCTCCTATCGCTGTTTTAAACTGTGAAAAACCTGCTCTCCTCTCGCTGTTTTAAACTGTGAAATTCCTGCTCTCCTCTCGCTGTTTTAAACTGTGAAAACACTGCTCTCCTCTCGCTGTTTTAAACTGTGAAAAACCTGCTCTCCTCTCGCTGTTTTAGACTGTGAAATTTCTGCGCTCCTCTCGCTGTTTTAAACTGTGAAAACACTGCTCTCCTATCGGTGTTTTAAACTGTGAAATTCCTGCTCTCCTCTCGCTGTTTTAACCTTTGAAATTCCTGCTCTCCTCTCGCTGTTTTAAACTGTGAAAATCCTGGCTCACCTCTCTTTGTTTTAAACTGTGAAATTCCTGCTCTCCTATCGCTGTTTTAAATTGTGAAATTCCTGCTCTCCTAACGCTGTTTTAAACTGTGAAATGCCTGCTCTCCACTCGCTGTTTTAAACTGTGAAATGCCTGCTCTCCACTCGCTGTTTTAAACTGTGAAAATCTTGGCTCACCTTCATTGTTTAAAACTGACAACCCGGCTCACCTCTCGTTGTTTAAAACTGTGAAAACCCCGCCTGCGTCTCGCAGTTTTTAAGTGTGAAAATCCTGCTCTCCACCCTTTGTTTTAATCTGTGAATCCCCAGCTCTCCTCTCGCTATTTTAAACTGTGAAAACCCTTCTCTCCTATCGCTGTTTTGAACTGTGAAAAACTTGCTCGCCTCTCGCTGTTTTGAACTGTGAAAACCCTGCTCTCCTCTCGCTGATTTAAACTGTGAAAATCCTGCTTTCCTCTCGCTGTTTTAAACTGAAAAACCTGCTCTCCTCTCGCTGTTTTAAACTGTGAAACACCTGCTCTCCTATCGCTGTTTTAAACTGTGAAAACCCTGTTCTTCTCTCGCTGTTTAAAACTGTGGAAACCCTGCTCTCCTCTCGCTGTTTTAAACTGTGAAAACCCTGCTCTCCTCTCGCTGTTTTAAACTGTGAAAAACCTGCTCACCACTCATTGTTTTAAACTCTGAAAAACCTGCTCTCCTCTGGCTGTGTTAAACTGTGAAATTCCTGCTCTCCTCTCGCTGTTTTAAACTGTGAAAACACTGCTCTCCTCTCGCTGTTTTAAACTGTGAAATTCCTGCTCTCCTCTCGCTGTTTTAACCTTTGAAAATCCTGCTCTCCTCTCGCTGTTTTAAACTGGAAAAACCCTGCTCTCCTCTCGCTGTTTCAAACTGTGAAAAACTTGCTCTCCTCTCGCTGTTTTAAAGTGTGAAAACCCTGCTATCCTATCGCTGTTTTAAACTGTGAAAAACCTGCTAGTCTCTCGCTGTTTTAACCTGTGAAAACCCTGCTCTCCTCTCGCTGTTTTAAACTGTGAAAAACCTGCTCTCCTCTTGCTGTTTCAAACTGTGAAAATCCAGCTCTCCTCTCGCTGTTTTAAACTGAAAAACCTGCTCCCCTCTCACTGTTTTAAACTGTGAAAAACCTGTTCTCCTCTCGCTGTTTTACACTGTGAAAATCCTGCTCTCCTCTCGCTGTTTTAAACTGTGAAAACCCTGCTCTCCTCTCGCTGTTTTAAACTGTAAAAATCCTGCTCTCCTCTCGCTGTTTCAAACTGTGAAAAACTTGCTCTCCTCTCGTTGTTTTAAACAGTGAAATTCCTGCTGTCCTCTCGCTTTTTTAAACTGTGAAAACGCTGCTCCCCACTCGCAGTTTTAAACTGTGAAAAACCTGCTTTCCCCTCGATGTTTAAAACTGTGAAAACCCTGCTCACCTCTTGCTTTTTTAAATGGAAAAACCTGCTCTCCTCTCGCTGTTTTAAACTGTGAAAACCCTGTTCTCCTCTCGGTGTTTTAAACTGTGAAAAACCTGCTCTCCTCTCGTTGTTTTTAACTGTGAAAACCCTGTTCTCCTCTCGCTGTTTTAAACTGTGAAAAACCTGCTCTACTCTCGTTGTTTTAAACTGTGAGAAACCTGCTCCCATCTCGCTGTTTTATACTGTTTAAATCCTTCTCACCACTCATTGTTTGAAACTGTGAAAACCCTGCTCTCCTCTCGCAGTTTCAAACTGTGAAAAACTTGCTCTCCTCTCGCAGTTTCAAACTGTGAAAAACTTGCTCTCCTCTCGCTGTTTTAAACTGTGAATAACTCCTCTCCTCTCGCTGTTTTAAACTATGAAATTCCTGCTCTCCTCTCGCTGTTTCAAACTGTGAAAATCCTGCTCTCCTCTCGCTGTTTTAAACTGTGAAAATCCTGGCTCACCTCTCTTTGTTTTAAATTGTGAAATTCCTGCTCTCCTATCGCTGTTTTAACCTTTGAAAATCCTGCTCTCCTCTCGCTGTTTTAAACTGGAAAAACCCTGCTCTCCTCTCGCTGTTTCAAACTGTGAAAAACTTGCTCTCCTCTCGCTGTTTTAAAGTGTGAAAACCCTGCTCTCCACTCGCTGTTTTAAACTGTGAAAAACCTGCTAGCCTCTCGCTGTTTTAGACTGTGAAATTTCTGCTCTCCTCTCGCTGTTTTAAACTGTGAAAACACTGCTCTCCTATCGGTGTTTTAAACTGTGAAATTCCTGCTCTCCTCTCGCTGTTTTAACCTTTGAAATTCCTGCTCTCCTCTCGCTGTTTTAAACTGTGAAAATCCTGGCTCACCTCTCTTTGTTTTAAACTGTGAAATTCCTGCTCTCCTATCGCTATTTTAAATTGTGAAATTCCTGCTCTCCTAACGCTGTTTTAAACTGTGAAATGCCTGCTCTCCACTCGCTGTTTTAAACTGTGAAATGCCTGCTCTCCACTCGCTGTTTTAAACTGTGAAAATCCTGGCTCACCTTCATTGTTTAAAACTGACAACCCGGCTCACCTCTCGTTGTTTAAAACTGTGAAAACCCCGCCTGCGTCTCGCAGTTTTTAAGTGTGAAAATCCTGCTCTCCACCCTTTGTTTTAATCTGTGAATCCCCAGCTCTCCTCTCGCTATTTTAAACTGTGAAAACCCTTCTCTCCTATCGCTGTTTTGAACTGTGAAAAACTTGCTCGCCTCTCGCTGTTTTGAACTGTGAAAAACCTGTTCTCCTCTCGCTGTTTTAAACTGTAAAAATCCTGCTCTCCTCTCGCTGTTTCAAACTGTGAAAAACTTGCTCTCCTCTCGTTGTTTTAAACAGTGAAATTCCTGCTGTCCTCTCACTTTTTTAAACTGTGAAAACGCTGCTCTCCACTCGCAGTTTTAAACTGTGAAAAACCTGCTTTCCCCTCGATGTTTAAAACTGTGAAAACCCTGCTCACCTCTTGCTTTTTTAACTGGAAAAACCTGCTCTCCTCTCTCTGTTTTAAACTGTGAAAACCCTGTTCTCCTCTCGCTGTTTTAAACTGTGAAAAACCTGCTCTCCTCTCGCTGTTTCAAACTGTGAAAAACCTGCTCTACTCTCGTTGTTTTAAACTGTGAGAACCCTGCTCCCATCTCGCTGTTTTATACTGTTTAAATCCTTCTCACAACTCATTGTTTGAAACTGTGAAAACCCTGCTCTCCTCTCGCAGTTTCAAACTGTGAAAAACTTGCTCTCCTCTCGCTGTTTTAAACTGTGAATAACTCCTCTCCTCTCGCTGTTTTAAACTATGAAATTCCTGCTCTACTATCGCTGTTTTAAACGGTGAAAAACCTGCTCTTCTCTCGCTGTTTTAAACTGTGAAAACCCTGCTCTCCCCTCGCTGTTTTAACCTGTGAAAAACCTGCTCACCTCTTGCTGTTTTAAACTATGAAATTCCTGCTCTCCTATCGCTGTTTTAAACTGTGAAAAACCTGCTCTCCTCTCGCTGTTTTAAACTGTGAAATTCCTGCTCTCCTCTCGCTGTTTTAAACTGTGAAAACACTGCTCTCCTCTCGCTGTTTTAAACTGTGAAAAACCTGCTCTCCTCTCGCTGTTTTAGACTGTGAAATTTCTGCGCTCCTCTCGCTGTTTTAAACTGTGAAAACACTGCTCTCCTATCGGTGTTTTAAACTGTGAAATTCCTGCTCTCCTCTCGCTGTTTTAACCTTTGAAATTCCTGCTCTCCTCTCGCTGTTTTAAACTGTGAAAATCCTGGCTCACCTCTCTTTGTTTTAAACTGTGAAATTCCTGCTCTCCTATCGCTGTTTTAAATTGTGAAATTCCTGCTCTCCTAACGCTGTTTTAAACTGTGAAATGCCTGCTCTCCACTCGCTGTTTTAAACTGTGAAATGCCTGCTCTCCACTCGCTGTTTTAAACTGTGAAAATCTTGGCTCACCTTCATTGTTTAAAACTGACAACACGGCTCACCTCTCGTTGTTTAAAACTGTGAAAACCCCGCCTGCGTCTCGCAGTTTTTAAGTGTGAAAATCCTGCTCTCCACCCTTTGTTTTAATCTGTGAATCCCCAGCTCTCCTCTCGCTATTTTAAACTGTGAAAACCCTTCTCTCCTATCGCTGTTTTGAACTGTGAAAAACTTGCTCGCCTCTCGCTGTTTTGAACTGTGAAAACCCTGCTCTCCTCTCGCTGATTTAAACTGTGAAAATCCTGCTTTCCTCTCGCTGTTTTAAACTGAAAAACCTGCTCTCCTCTCGCTGTTTTAAACTGTGAAACACCTGCTCTCCTATCGCTGTTTTAAACTGTGAAAACCCTGTTCTTCTCTCGCTGTTTAAAACTGTGGAAACCCTGCTCTCCTCTCGCTGTTTTAAACTGTGAAAACCCTGCTCTCCTCTCGCTGTTTTAAACTGTGAAAAACCTGCTCACCACTCATTGTTTTAAACTCTGAAAAACCTGCTCTCCTCTGGCTGTGTTAAACTGTGAAATTCCTGCTCTCCTCTCGCTGTTTTAAACTGTGAAAACACTGCTCTCCTCTCGCTGTTTTAAACTGTGAAATTCCTGCTCTCCTCTCGCTGTTTTAACCTTTGAAAATCCTGCTCTCCTCTCGCTGTTTTAAACTGGAAAAACCATGCTCTCCTCTCGCTGTTTCAAACTGTGAAAAACTTGCTCTCCTCTCGCTGTTTTAAAGTGTGAAAACCCTGCTATCCTATCGCTGTTTTAAACTGTGAAAAACCTGCTAGTCTCTCGCTGTTTTAACCTGTGAAAACCCTGCTCTCCTCTCGCTGTTTTAAACTGTGAAAAACCTGCTCTCCTCTTGCTGTTTCAAACTGTGAAAATCCAGCTCTCCTCTCGCTGTTTTAAACTGAAAAACCTGCTCCCCTCTCACTGTTTTAAACTGTGAAAAACCTGTTCTCCTCTCGCTGTTTTACACTGTGAAAATCCTGCTCTCCTCTCGCTGTTTTAAACTGTGAAAACCCTGCTCTCCTCTCGCTGTTTTAAACTGTAAAAATCCTGCTCTCCTCTCGCTGTTTCAAACTGTGAAAAACTTGCTCTCCTCTCGTTGTTTTAAACAGTGAAATTCCTGCTGTCCTCTCGCTTTTTTAAACTGTGAAAACGCTGCTCCCCACTCGCAGTTTTAAACTGTGAAAAACCTGCTTTCCCCTCGATGTTTAAAACTGTGAAAACCCTGCTCACCTCTTGCTTTTTTAAATGGAAAAACCTGCTCTCCTCTCGCTGTTTTAAACTGTGAAAACCCTGTTCTCCTCTCGGTGTTTTAAACTGTGAAAAACCTGCTCTCCTCTCGTTGTTTTTAACTGTGAAAACCCTGTTCTCCTCTCGCTGTTTTAAACTGTGAAAAACCTGCTCTACTCTCGTTGTTTTAAACTGTGAGAAACCTGCTCCCATCTCGCTGTTTTATACTGTTTAAATCCTTCTCACCACTCATTGTTTGAAACTGTGAAAACCCTGCTCTCCTCTCGCAGTTTCAAACTGTGAAAAACTTGCTCTCCTCTCGCAGTTTCAAACTGTGAAAAACTTGCTCTCCTCTCGCTGTTTTAAACTGTGAATAACTCCTCTCCTCTCGCTGTTTTAAACTATGAAATTCCTGCTCTCCTCTCGCTGTTTCAAACTGTGAAAATCCTGCTCTCCTCTCGCTGTTTTAAACTGTGAAAATCCTGGCTCACCTCTCTTTGTTTTAAATTGTGAAATTCCTGCTCTCCTATCGCTGTTTTAACCTTTGAAAATCCTGCTCTCCTCTCGCTGTTTTAAACTGGAAAAACCCTGCTCTCCTCTCGCTGTTTCAAACTGTGAAAAACTTGCTCTCCTCTCGCTGTTTTAAAGTGTGAAAACCCTGCTCTCCACTCGCTGTTTTAAACTGTGAAAAACCTGCTAGCCTCTCGCTGTTTTAGACTGTGAAATTTCTGCTCTCCTCTCGCTGTTTTAAACTGTGAAAACACTGCTCTCCTATCGGTGTTTTAACTGTGAAATTCCTGCTCTCCTCTCGCTGTTTTAACCTTTGAAATTCCTGCTCTCCTCTCGCTGTTTTAAACTGTGAAAATCCTGGCTCACCTCTCTTTGTTTTAAACTGTGAAATTCCTGCTCTCCTATCGCTATTTTAAATTGTGAAATTCCTGCTCTCCTAACGCTGTTTTAAAACTGTGAAATGCCTGCTCTCCACTCGCTGTTTTAAACTGTGAAATGCCTGCTCTCCACTCGCTGTTTTAAACTGTGAAAATCCTGGCTCACCTTCATTGTTTAAAACTGACAACCCGGCTCACCTCTCGTGTTTAAAACTGTGAAAACCCCGCCTGCGTCTCGCAGTTTTTAAGTGTGAAAATCCTGCTCTCCACCCTTTGTTTTAATCTGTGAATCCCCAGCTCTCCTCTCGCTATTTTAAACTGTGAAAACCCTTCTCTCCTATCGCTGTTTTGAACTGTGAAAAACTTGCTCGCCTCTCGCTGTTTTGAACTGTGAAAAACCTGTTCTCCTCTCGCTGTTTTAAACTGTAAAAATCCTGCTCTCCTCTCGCTGTTTCAAACTGTGAAAAACTTGCTCTCCTCTCGTTGTTTTAAACAGTGAAATTCCTGCTGTCCTCTCACTTTTTTAAACTGTGAAAACGCTGCTCTCCACTCGCAGTTTTAAACTGTGAAAAACCTGCTTTCCCCTCGATGTTTAAAACTGTGAAAACCCTGCTCACCTCTTGCTTTTTTAACTGGAAAAACCTGCTCTCCTCTCTCTGTTTTAAACTGTGAAAACCCTGTTCTCCTCTCGCTGTTTTAAACTGTGAAAAACCTGCTCTCCTCTCGCTGTTTCAAACTGTGAAAAACCTGCTCTACTCTCGTTGTTTTAAACTGTGAGAACCCTGCTCCCGTCTCGCTGTTTTATACTGTTTAAATCCTTCTCACAACTCATTGTTTGAAACTGTGAAAACCCTGCTCTCCTCTCGCAGTTTCAAACTGTGAAAAACTTGCTCTCCTCTCGCTGTTTTAAACTGTGAATAACTCCTCTCCTCTCGCTGTTTTAAACTATGAAATTCCTGAGCTACTATCGCTGTTTTAAACGGTGAAAAACCTGCTCTTCTCTCGCTGTTTTAAACTGTGAAAACCCTGCTCTCCCCTCGCTGTTTTAACCTGTGAAAAACCTGCTCACCTCTTGCTGTTTTAAACTATGAAATTCCTGCTCTCCTATCGCTGTTTTAAACTGTGAAAAACCTGCTCTCCTCTCGCTGTTTTAAACTGTGAAATTCCTGCTCTCCTCTCGCTGTTTTAAACTGTGAAAACACTGCTCTCCTCTCGCTGTTTTAAACTGTGAAAAACCTGCTCTCCTCTCGCTGTTTTAGACTGTGAAATTTCTGCGCTCCTCTCGCTGTTTTAAACTGTGAAAACACTGCTCTCCTATCGGTGTTTTAAACTGTGAAATTCCTGCTCTCCTCTCGCTGTTTTAACCTTTGAAATTCCTGCTCTCCTCTCGCTGTTTTAAACTGTGAAAATCCTGGCTCACCTCTCTTTGTTTTAAACTGTGAAATTCCTGCTCTCCTATCGCTGTTTTAAATTGTGAAATTCCTGCTCTCCTAACGCTGTTTTAAACTGTGAAATGCCTGCTCTCCACTCGCTGTTTTAAACTGTGAAATGCCTGCTCTCCACTCGCTGTTTTAAACTGTGAAAATCTTGGCTCACCTTCATTGTTTAAAACTGACAACACGGCTCACCTCTCGTTGTTTAAAACTGTGAAAACCCCGCCTGCGTCTCGCAGTTTTTAAGTGTGAAAATCCTGCTCTCCACCCTTTGTTA